>VXBT01011472.1:2153142-2198968 GCA_013400235.1 Oriolus oriolus
CAGGGATGCGGTCTCCGCCACCCGCGGCCCCGCCACGGCGCCCAGGGGTGGCCGGGGGTGGGGGCGAAGTTTGAGGGGAGGAATTGGGCCTTCTCGGGGTAGCGGGGTGGGGGAGAGCCTGAACGTCCTGCCCTCTTCCAGGTAAGAAGATGGCAGGGCGAAGGGAAGAGGGCTGGTCTCCTTAGGGGAGTCAGAGGAAAAGGCTGCATGTCCCTCTCCCCTACCGAGGAGGTGGCAGCGAGAGAAAAGGGTTGGGTGGAGGAAGGTAGGGAGGGCAAGAATGTCCCCGGCCACCTTGTGTCGTTTAGGAAGGGACTGCGAGGCAGGGAAGGGATGCAGACCCTCCCAGGCAGAGCAGTGGGCATGGCAGACCTGGCTTCTCATCACACAAGATAATAGAGGTGGGGAAAGGGAGGAATTAAAATAATTTCCCAGGGCAAGCGAAGCAGTAAGGAAAAGAAGAGCTGAGTTTGGCAGCCCACTGGCTTGGATCGACCACAGCAGGAAACGTGGGAGCAGGGGAAAGGAAGATGGCAGGGGAGGGTTGACACGGGGTGAGGTGTGTCTGGGAGAGATGGAGGTGGGCATGCAGTCTGCTGTTCTTCTGGGCTGCAAGATTTCTGGGGTGAGGAGAGCTGGTGGTGCATGGCCACAGGTTCCCACTGCATGGGTGGAGGCTTAAAAGTAGATTTGGCTGTCAAAGTGCAGGAAAGTGCAGGGCTGGAATTTATGGACTGGCGTTTTCCAGATAGGGGCTGCAAGCTGGCCTCTGGGGATGACAAGGAGAGGATTCCGAGGCCAGCTCGGTACTGTTGGTAGATGGCACTGGGCGGATAGGTGGCATGCATCTTTATTCTAGTGAAGTGGAGAAATTATCACATTTCCCAAGGAGGCTTAACACAGTGAAAGGTTAAAACCTCTTCATTCCTTCTCTACACACAAATTTTTGTGAACGAGGATGAAAACCAGCTGGAAAGGATTCTGAATTCTGTGACAAAAAGGTTGATGCATACACTTTCAGTTTGCAAGAAATGGTTTGCTCTCCTCACTGTTGTAACGTAAGTGCCTTGAATGTTTAGCAGCTGAGAACTTCTTTCAGTTCATGAAAGCCGTTTAACTTCATCAGTGTGAGAAAATACAGCTTGGTCTCCCTCCGTTATGTAGAAGAGAGCTGAACCCTTCCGTGTTACAATTTGTGCTGGTGGGGGGACAAAGTAACAATTTGTGTGACAGGATAGGGTTTCTAGTTCTCTTGTGTGTTTTTTGAGACTTTCAAGAAGTAGCCTTAAAAAGTAACCCTCCTCTCTCAGGAGAACTAGGCCCCTCAGTCCTAAGAGCTCACTGCAACTGTTTTTAAACCTGGATCATTCGACACCACGTTCCCAGTTGGCAGGTGTGAGGTAAAAATAATTATTTCACCTTATTTTACGTGTAGTCATTTGTATGCAGTTATAAATATGTTTATAATTCAAGGCAGAATATTAATATTCCATCATTTTTGAGCAAAATCCGGATTTTTATCCTATCTCTGAATTTTAACTTCCTGTTGCACAGATCAACTTTTTGTTAGTTTCACAAGGTAAATATTTTAAAATCAATAATTATTCCTATCTTAGACTTTGTGAACTGTTAAAGAAAGAGTAGCAATTAGTAGCTTTTGGGTTTACTAGTTTCTACACACCCTCAGCACCTTATACCTGGAACTAATGACTTTTTCATTCTTCCTGCCTCTGAAAGATGAGGCTTCCAAAGTGCCATGGACTTCAATGCCCAGATTGTGTAAACCAAAGAGCAAAAATTAATACACATGTTCTTGAATGTTAGTCAGGGATCAGTGTGCCAGGCCCTTGGCACATGGAGAAGTTAGTGGGAAGTAAGGTAGGATGTCAACTTAGATATCAACAGCCTAAGGTTAATGGCCATTATGAACTCTCTAACCTTAAAGTAAATATGAAGGAGCTTTTTTTCTTTCCCTGTTAGTAAGCTGCATCAATTTACTTTGCATTTAGAAGATAAGGGCAGGCACCTAAGTAGTTACAGTGCATCTGTGCTGGTTTACTTTGTGCTAACTTGCTTGTTTGTATTTAACCAAATAGTTCTATTTATACAAGTTTATGCTGCTTTTCATGATGAAGCTATACTAATTCATGCCACTCAGAGTAAGGCTATCATTTTTACTGTAAAAAGAAGTGGAATTTGAAGTCTTACAGTTCCTCAAGAATTTTGAGGAATCTCAGCACCTTCTCATTTCACAAGAGCTGCTTGTGCTAAATGCTCCTGAAGATTAGTCCAAGAATTCAGTCATGGAAAAATGTTGATGAAAGCAGAGTGTGGTTTTTAAAAAGTATTCTTAGTGGTGTTATCTAGAAGATGTATGACATGAACCACTACTGAGAGACTGTAGAGACCCTAAACCAGGCAATTTTCATTTGTTTCCTTTTATGAGTGAGATAAGTTAATGATGCAGGCAGATTAAACCCAAATGATTGACATGCTGCTTTAAAATTGCCTTCTTTGTGGAGCCCATGAAGTAAGTAGATGCACATTTGTTCTCACTTGGTTTATAGGGTTAGTTTTAAGGGTTTTTTTTTTAATGTATCTTACAATAAAAATATTCCCTGTATTTATGGTATATGTATCCTTCAGACACTTCAAAAGTACAGGTAAGCTGGACAATTATATATTTTATGAGTTTAGATTCTTTACGGTGCTTTTTTTTTCTTCTGTATCAGTCTTGTAGAAAGAAATGCCCAAATATCTGCATCATCATATTTCTTTGATACTTTTAATGCAATTTAGGATGGAGTCAAATGGCATATCCTATTCATCACTGGATTGCAGTAGTCTCCTTATTTCTGCCATTATATATGAACTGAATTCTCAGTAATGCTTCATACTTGTGTTTAGAAATCATCCAGTTGAAACATTTCTGTGTTTAACTGAAGTCTGGTAACCCTTCACACCCAGATTCTTTCCTAGCCCATATAAATTTGTCAATACTTTATATTATTCCACCAACCTATCCAGAGTTGTCCTTTTAATGGTTTTGGCTCTACTAAACCATGGAGCTGTGAGCTTAATGAAGACTTTGAAATCTCACACTTACTTGGGCTCCCAGAGTGTCCTCATTCTATTTCCCAGTGCTCTTCCTGTAGTCAGAAGTGGTGCCTCAGGAATGCAGAGTATCTGTGTACACAGGAATGGGTGATGGAGAAGCTAGCTTTTTATTTAGTCAAACCTTCAAGAATTGATAGTCAACATCATTATATTGTTGAAGTATTCTCTTTCCCTTTCAGCAAAAGAAAAAAGAAAAATGCTAAGTGATTATTTTGCTGATAAAACAGCAACTGAAAAGCATTTGCAGCTTTTGCTTTGGCTGAAGGAATGGCAAGATTCTCATATTTAATCTGTCTGACCAGTTCATAAATGTGAGAGTGAGCTGGACAAAAGTCAAACAAGCCGAACACACAACTTTCTTATTTACAGTATTGCAGGGAGGAGAGATCTTTTTTTAAGCAGTATTTTTTTCTGGAAGTGTTACAAGAAAAAAGTGTAATGTGGTGTACAGTGACCATGCTTTTGAGTAACTGCAGTGTTGAAAACTTGCAGAAGATCAATTCTAAATAATTTTTAACAGCGTGGTTAATTAAGATTTATCTTGACTTAAGAACACTAGAACCTTAGGAGTACTTTCAAAATGTGTATGTAATAGAATTCAGGTGTGTACTCTGCTACCTCTTAGAGTGAGCTTTAGTGATCAAGTAAAAGGCTACTTTTGGAAACACCTTGGATCCAAGTTCCACTTTCAGTGCTGACTTTACATTACATTCACTTTCTGAGCTGCAAGAAAAATGTTACAAAGTAGGAAGCATTCTTTTTAAAAGTCAGAATTCAGCAGAAAAACATTAGTAAGATATGGCATCTGTCAGTAAGCAGATGTGTTAAAATCTTCAACTTCATTCATACAGATTACCCAGGCGCTGCCAAATATTAATGCCTTTAGGCTGGCAGTGTACACGTGTCTTCCTCTTTGTAGGCAATATATTTTTGTTTTAATCTTAAATCAACAGTTAGAATTTGCAGGAAGATGGAAAAAGGCTCCCATCCTTTTTCTGGAGACAAATAGCAATTTTGACTTTGTTCTTTATCTGAGTCATATTAGAAAATGTAACTCTGGTTACCAAATTGTTTCCGTCTGCTGTGTTTTCTTGGGCATTTTTCCTTGTGCCGCATGAGCAGTATTCAAAGGTTTGTTCACTCTTTTATGCTGGTCACTAAAATTCAGGAATTCCTCCAAAATTTGTTCTGTAAATGGCTTTTGAAAAGAAATGGTTTTATTACATTTGATACTGAACACCCTAATGAAGAAACTTTTAAGCTTCAGAAAGACTTCATTTATGTAATGCCATGAAAGTCTGCCCATCTGATATTCCATATGTTATCGGAAATCCGAGAATTCAATACAATATATTTTTGCTTTCAGTTACCCTGTAGTAAAGCTGCTGTAGTTATGGCTTCCACCTACATTAAAAACAGTGTTAGGTAAGACAGTGGGCTTGAGTCCATGTAATATGGTATTCCTGGTTTGAGCATGTAGGTCTTCAAAGTATTTTTTTGCTGTTTTTCAGAAGCTAAACTGAAATTCAGCTTCAGAGACAGGTTTTTAGGTAAGTTCGTAAGAATTAATTCATAAATACTCTTGACAAACAGATTAGTATTGTCCCATTTAAGTGGGAAAGTTTTTTTAAAGTCCATCTTGACTGTCAGACTCCTGTGGCAGAGTATTGATGTCACTGTAAAAATTGTCTGGAGTCTCTGTCTGTTGCAGGTAAATTCAGGAATATGTCCTGACTGTGCTGGAAACCATGAGACAAGATGAAAAATCATGTTTTGCTTGAGTTATTAGTTTTAATTGATTTCCGAATTTAAGAAGAGTATACTGAACAAATTGTGAACTCAGAGTGTCTTGCTTAACATGTGCCTGGGAGGAACTCTTTTAGGAAACTTTCATATCAAATCTCCTTACACACAGTTAAAAGAAAAAACAAACCAACAAACAAAACAACAGAAAACTTGTATGCAGCCTTCCTCTGAATGGGGCAGACCTGTGATATAGATGGAACTCCTTATGCCAGTAAATGTGGTGTGGAGTGGTATGTCTGAACCTGTTTTGTTCAGTAAAGTACTGGCATATCCTAATCTGGCAGTGTCAAGACTTGAAATTATGCTCTTTTTTTTTCCCAGTGCAGATTTCTGTCAATGTCAAGTCTTCACAGCTGCTGTCTGTACTCATCAATCAGGATCCATAGGAATCTGTAAAACAGGCACAATCCTTTGCATTGTTCAGTTGGTACTTCCAGGTTATAAACTTGCAGTAGTTTGCAAAGATGCTTATCAGGCTAGAACATGAGAATTATTGGAAGATAGTGTATTATCAGATTGTGAATTGAAAGAGGGCTGTGCTCTGAAGTCTTCTGGCTCTGATGTTTTGTAATGAAATCTTGGTTTAGGCCACATGTGAAAATGAAAAGGTTTTTTTCTGATTTTTAATGCAAATGTTTTTCTAAATCTTAAAATGGCCTAAATGTTCCTGAGGAAAGATACCAGAATTCAGAAACATATTTTGTAGGTCTAATTTAAGGTGTAACACTGAAATTGATAACAAAACTATAGAAAGCCTGTAATGCTTACATCTGAAATCTCAGCAGCACCAGAGGATTTTCTTTTTAAATTTACAAGGAAGTTTGTGTAACTCTTTCTAGTGATCAGAAGTAAACTGCCAACTATAAATACGTTACACTCTTTTGATGACTAAAGTTCCAAAAGAGACATTTGTATTTTCTGCAGATACACTAAAAAGAAAAAAGTTGGGTGTAGTGGTATTAAAACCTAAAGAATAAAACATGGGAAGTTTCTGTTTTCTGTATTAGAAATACAAGAGGGAAGTCACTGAAGTCCTGAAATTTATGAAAATCTCCACAGGTACACTTCAGAGAAACAAAACTGCAATACTTTAAGAGCAGTACTCATTACTAATATGGATTCCTTCAGTAGTCTAGTGACCAAACACCTGAACTTCTTAACAGCTATTTTCACTAAAATAAACTGACTTGGGGATAAACTCTGTTCTTTACAATAAGATATTCCAACCTCTTGGTATCTTTCTAGATCCCTGTCAATAGTAGCAGATTAAGATGTTGTTATTCTCTGTATTATCATTGTCCCTTTATTGCAGTTAATGTCCACAAAATATAAATGACAAAATAAAAGGTATATATACACTTCTGCCATTTTAATGCAGAGTCTAATGCGTTTGTTAAACAAACAAGAGGAAGGGTTAAAACTTAATTGGGAGACTATATGCTGAAGCAGCAGATGCGCACCTACATGTTTTGTTCTGCAGGTGTGCTTTGAGGGCAATACCCTTTGGCAGAAAGGTGAAGAAGGTAGTTGAAAATAATGTCTTCAACTGGCTGTTAAATTTTCTAAAGGTATTTGCCAAAACTGAAGACATAAAAGCACACAAAGATGTTGTGTAAAAACTAGACTGATTTATTAAAATTTACATGATGTTTTAAAAACCAGAAATTTGGGGAGCTATTCTCAACTAATTGAAACGATTTGTTTATTTCCTGTTACACTAATGTGTATAAAAATCTGTGGTTTAGTATCCAAAATAAGAATTACAGATTCACAGAATGGGTCAGGTTGGAAGGGACCACAGTGGGATCATCTCGTCCAACCTCCCTGCTCAGGCAGGACCATCCCAGAGCACACAGCACAGGATTGTGTCCAGACAGTTCTGGAATATCACCAGTGAGGGAGACTCCACAGCCTGTGGCCAATCTGTTCAGTGCTCAGTCACTGCACAGCAAAGAAGTTCTTGCTCATGTCCAGGTGGAACTTCCTGGGCATCAGTTTGTGCTCGTTCCCCTTGTGCCATTGCTGGGCACCGTGGAGCAGAGCCTGGGCCCTGCTGTGAGCCCTCCCTGCAGATATTTAGAGAAATAGTCAAAATACTGTTGTTCACATTTTTTTATTAGCAATAGTAATGCTTTAGAAATTCATCAAGAAACATAAGGAAATCATGTGTACTTAGGGAAATGTATGTTTTTCTTTGACTATTTTATGAAGATACTATATTTGTTAGACTGTGAAAGACTTTTTTTTTTTTAACTTTCTAAGATAGTTCAGTATGGATCTAGGCATGCTTATAACAAACATAGTTCTGGTTCTGTTTAATAAAGTGTAACTTATTGTATATCAGTTCATTTTACCAATTCAAGATTCAAAAGCAAGCATTAAGACCTTCTCCCAAAGAAGGCTTCTTTACAGAATAATCTTTTTAACACATCGCACTTAACAGGTACATATGTATATATATATGTGTATTTAAAAGTTCACGTGCAATATAGCTTATGTGAGAATCTGTGGAGACAGATCCCATTTTGGAGCCTATGAAAGTTCTAAGTTTCTTTTGTGTGGATTTGTCTTTGGCACTTTGTATAACCTTTAGTAAATCTTCTGCTGTCTGAAGTATTTGTTGTATTTCACATTTAGAATAATGTACTGCAGACGTGGTGAATGTATATCTAGTTATATTTTTTTTTTCCTTCTTTTCAATGTAGGATTTTTCAAACTTTTAAGTATTCCACAATTGTCTCCATATTGGAAGCTGTTCAAACAAGTGGACACTGTCCTAAAGAGTAAGAAACGTCTTTTTTTCTCTTTATTTTGAGGATTCAAGAACAATCCAGTTGAGGAGGGATACACAGCTGTTTCGGATAGCCAGAGCTGAACTTTAAATAGCATTTGTCTTATATGGTAGTTATAGGTGAATTAGGTTTCTTTTTTTACTGCTGAACTCTTACAGGTAGGATAAATTACTTGATAGCAAGTTTTCAATTTTTCTTTTTTCAAATAATAAACTTTTGAAAGCCTCTATTCAGTTAGTGTATATATTGTAAAACCTTTATGCTTTAACTTTATTAACCAACAAAGAACTTTTAAATAAGCAGAGATTTAAGAACAAAAAAATAGATTAAAATGTTGCACAGAACCAGACACTTAAATAGTTTTAAACTCCATTCTAATTTCTGGATGCGAAGAGGACTTGTGCATGACAGGAGCTCTATTTGTATGATGGGATTTCCAGTACAGAAAAACAGAACATCTAGAGCAAGTTTTCTGGCTGTTTTGATACAAAATTCATATCACTTAAAATAGATGGTAAACAAAGATGGATATATTTTAGCAACTTTCCTGTAGGTATGTGTTTGGGTACATGCTTATCTCATATGAATTTTAGAAAAATACCTCTCTGCGTTAAGTGTCCCTATTATTGCAAAGCTGAGACATTTTAGTTTAGCAATCTTGGAATAAGTGTTGGGAACTTACTAAATAATAAAAGGAGGATGGAGGTAGTAATTTATGTACCAAATTAGTACCAGATTTTTTTTTTTTTTTTACTGGAACATTGCAGGATTTGGTAGCTGCTATAACCAATTAAAATCTTCCACATACACTACAGCATTGTTTCAAAGGGAGAGGAAATAATTGTGTTAAAATCTGCTTCTCAATGCAGTAATAGATACTATGTTTTCTTCTAACAAAGTTTGAAGTGCAGTAATAGTTCTTCAAAGCTGTTTGGCATCACAAAACTATATTTAGGGAAAGAGGAATGTCTGTATTGGAATTGGAGGATGTTTGGTGTCTTGGGCACAATAATCATATTTTTGAAATGGAAAAACACACTGGTGTAGAATACCAGTTCATATACAATCTTTTTGTCTGTCTTTTAATGTTAGAGGGTAGAGTCTTGTGCTTTGAGGCTTTTACACAGAGGCCCTAGAACCACCCCACCCCCACCCCCCATGCACATTTTCCCTTAAACTTTGTAATGGTTTGAAGCCTCTTTCAGATTAAAAGGGAACCTCTTGAAATTGAGGTCCTCTACCTACTGTCAAGGCAAGGAATAGGATAAAGCTGTCATGCAGGCATTCTCTCCCCGAAAGGCAGTGTCAGTTCCCATTGAAGTCCATCTGTCAGTGTGGAACAGCACACTGCTGTAAAAAGACATGTACAGGGCTTCTCAGACTGACAGGTTTAAAACCTAACCTCAAAACTTTTCTTTTTGTTGTTGTTGGTTTTGAGTACTTACATTGTGTCTTAAAGTTACCCTAAACCTTTTAGTATTGTGGCACAAACTACCCTTTATCTTTACAAGTTTGTAGACTTGGGTTATTTTTAGTGGTCCTACAAAATGAATGTGTACCCATTTACCAGACACTTACAAAAGCATGGCTACTAGTGATTGTGTATTAATTCTGGTGTTCTTGGTTTATGATACCTAGTGAGTTTTTGAGTTTCACGTATTGCATTTGAGTGTACACTCCTGAAGTTGGTTATTGTGTGACTTGTTTAATGTACTTCATTTTCAGGTCTCTGATGATGAGGTATCCGTCTGGATTTAAAACACATCTCTGAGCTTCTTAATTCTTCATTGAAGAGATGTGTTCTATATTCATGGGTAAGAATATTTTTTTTTTGACTTGGGCTATTTTATGAAAGTATCTTGTGATATATATTTTTAATTTAGACTATTTCAGCACCTTATTTTTGTCTTAAAGATTTATCAGGAACTTTTATGGTATAGGGTTCATTAGGTGCCTGTGCTAGCTCTTAATTTTGACCCAAGCTACTAATTAAATTTTGGAATTCATATATCTAAGTATTAATGCTCTAATTAAATCACTGACTCTTAGTATTGCAGATAAACAGTGGTATACAGGTAAAGAATTTATTAATTGATCTGTGATTTGAGAGTAATTTTCTGATATATAAAGTTCTATAGGCTTTAATTGTGCATCTTGCCATTCATCTTTTGAATTTGGAGTTTTGGGAAGAAAGTGATTTTAACTTGGAATGCAACCAAAGCAAAGGGTCTGAATTTTGTGCAGTCAAAACAAACAACACCACCTTTTCTCAATAACATAAACCTTATTTGGTCTGAAGAAACTTTGTGGTATTACACACACCTGCACTTCAAGACAGTAGGGAAAAAAACAGCCACAAAAGACTCTCTAGAAAATATGACTTTTTCAGAAAGCTACTGGTATTTTTAATTTTTGTAGGTCTCTAAAGAAAACTGCTAAGTTTACTTCATACATTATATAATTTGTTATTATGTCTTCTCTCCATATATTAAGTACAGCTTGCTGAAATGTCATTTTGAGGCTTCATAAATGTACCTTGAATTAAACTAATGTTAACATGGATCTCTGAAAGAATTGTAGTAAGTAGCCTAAGCATATGCTGTGGGACTTTTTGATACCATGTTGTTTTATACAGAGAGTTCTGTGATATACTTTCTCTTTGGGGTGGTTTTGCTCTATTCAGCTTAAGCAAAACTGTTCTCATTAAAGAAGTTGTCCCATTCACAGTGAAGGCAGACATGGCTGAGAATGGTAGAAATTTATTTTCAGTTAGGGAATAAAAGAGTTGATATCTACTAAATGTTCTTTTTTTAGTCTTCCATATTACTGGGATTTTGAGGAAATGATGTCCCTCTGTGCCTTTTCAATTTAACATGTACATTGATCTTTAAATCTATGATAGAACATCATTTATATTGGCGCATCAGCAGGAAGTAACTTGTGTATTATTTAATTAACTCAGCTTTTTGAACTTGGCCAAAGCTTTAGTTAAAATCTGACAAGTAATGATAGTGTAATTGTCTTTTAATATTGGAAAGGGAATGTCTCATTTCTAAATGTTGTGCAGAAGTGATCAGGTTTTTTGAGTATCTGAGTTTTACCATGCTTTATTGCACCACTTTTGACACATTATTCCATCTGCTAATAGATGGGCAAATCATAGCAAGCCACAAAGCTGTCATGCTGTTGCAGGTTACATAGAATTTAGCAAATACAGTGATTTTTTTTCAGTCTCTTTGGCAGATTTCTTGTTTGTTATGCCTGGTTGAATTGCTTCCCTAAAAAGTGTCCAAAACTAAACCCTTTGCATGCATATAATGTAAAACTCTTCCCTAGTTATTGCTCTCTGTGTTTACCCCCTCTGTGTCCTTTTTGTGTAGTCTGAATTTCTGTTATGTCATGCTTTTATGACTTGTTTTAATTCCTTGTGGTTGCTAACTTGTCCCTAGCTTCTCTCTGAGATGGCTTCTGTTATTTGTCTGGATAGCCATAATTTCAACTTCTTTTGAGAAAAATGGCCACCAGAGTCACTGATTTCTCTTATCTTTGGTACTGTCACACATCAGTCATGTGAAGCAGTGCTACCTTGTCTATCAAAGTGTGCAATTGTGCATATCACGGTAATGTGCTTAAGCTCCACCTGATTTACTTGCCTGTAACTAGAGTAACTTGTTTTCTGTTGTCACTTCAGCAAAAGTAGCCAAAAATGCAATGAAATAAATATACAATGAAATAAACCACCCAATTTTTAAATTATATTCCTTTTACTGCTACCCTCACTTCATGTTTTGGGAGTGAAATTTGGTATCCATTTCCTTATGTTTTTGTATGAATTCAGTCTTTTTTTGATGTATTCTGTAAAATAAATCTTGTTTTCTTTTTCTTCTTGTATAAGACAGACATGAAGTTTCCTTGAAGACTATGGGTAAAAGTACTTCCCTGGTCAAAACTCAAGTTCTCTTTGCAACAGAGTTGTGTTCAGGCTATCTATAGTGGTATTCTGTTCAAAAGAGGTTTGGGTTGTTGGTTGTTGGGGTTTTTTTGTTGGGGTTTTTTTCTATGTCACTTCACAATCTCCTCTTTACATAGAGACTTTCTTCATAATAAGTTTATGTTGGTCTAAATAGCTGGGAGAGGTTTCTTGTGTACCTAGCCTTCCGATTTCTCAGTTTAGAAGTTCATCTGTGCTTATCCAGCTTGCTTAGGTCCTTGAAGTGAAGCTGACATCTTCAAGTTATGTTTCCTATTTATTTATAAATTATTTATAAATGCTAACATTTATTTGTTTTATAAAACCTCTGCATTTTAAAAGAAGAGTTCATATTATTTGTTCATTATCTACTCTTTTGTTTTCCTTATGCTGAAAGGAAGTAGGAAAAACTAAGATGGAAAGTGTTTCTTGGTTTTTGAGCCAAGAAGTAAATTTCTGTGAGGCCAGCTCTGAGTGTGCTGCAGTGATTCCAGCTGTTCTGCAGGCTTTTCTGCCTTTCCTTACTGTAAAGGGACACAGTCAGTAAAACATGAAGAGATGGTCTGGTGTATGTGTTTGTTTAATACGGGGTTGTTTTAGTCCTGTTGAGTAGATCTAGGCTTCTGTAATTAATAGCATGTATACTTGTTAATAAGTGTACATCCTTTGTATCTATATTGCTAAAACTGGAAGAAATATCTCTTTTTTTTTTTTCTCTATTTTTTCCAGTTAGCAAAAATTGATCGGACTCAGTATGTAAACTTACTGATACAGGCTTCAAATTTGAGATTTTTATCAGTAGTCCTTGATAGCCTGGAACATGACATTTTACCCATGGCTACCATAATTTCCATCTTATCTTTCCTCAGGTGGGGTTTCTTGAATTGCATTTGTTGTGTGTCTATGATATTTTTGACTCGTACTTAATCTGAATTGGTTTTCTGCTGAGCTAAAATAGCTCTCTCCTGACTTATCTTTTGAGCTGAGATAAACTATGATGAGATATCACTATATTAGCAATTTTATCACCCATGCCAGACCTTCTACCTGGATCCTGCTGTTTGTTTGTCATCTGTTGGAAGGTGTTCTATACTGGGAAAGTCATCATTATGTTGCTTTTAATCATACATAGACAAGTTAATCAGTGTTAGACGATAATGAGGTCTAATTTATATTAATGCGTTCTTTATCTTGGGACTTCAGGAGATCCCAACTTTAAGCAATAATTTGCACATGTATAATCTGGGATCCACAGCTGCTTTGCTGTGCTAAGGTGTCATCTGTCTAAGCTTCTGTCACTTCCTTTTTATCATGCTTGTTTTCTTGCTCACTGACACACCAATCCATACTTGATCAGTGTCTCTCAGGATGATACAGGATCCATCTGTCCTTTCTCTGTACAGACCAGAAGTTTCATATATTCCAACACTAAAGGAGGTTTGAGAATTTAAGTTTGGTTTTATTCTGACTACGGCCACACCCCCTTCAGTGGCCTAGGAGTATATGCAGCATGAGTTTTCATCAGCTTGCGGATGAAGCTTTGGGCTTAGTAGGTTCAGCATGAACCTTTTCCATCACAGAATATTTCAGATTTATGAGGTGTTCATTTCTGGATGGATCCTATACTCATTTTATTCTTAGGAAAATTCATTAATGAGGAATTGCAATTGAAGGTGAGTTTAGTAAAAGGGTCAGGAATTAAAAGTTGTAGCTGGCTTTTTTTCCCCCCTTTTTTTTTTTCTTTAATTAGACATATGTACTGACAGGATAAAGGAATGATTATTCCATGAAGGTGCTCATTTAAAGTGATTGCTCCCCTATTCTACATGGTTACCAGTTATCTGGGGAGTTACATTATCAGACACACATTTTCATTCCTTTCCCATTCTGTTTGATTACACTATAAATGTGGGAGTTTTTAGGCTAAAGTTAAATTAACCATGCTTTTCAACTCTCCCTAAATCCCTCACTGCAAATCAATTAATTGGTAATCACTCAGTGATACTATGAAGAAATAGTTTCAAATGTTTCAAAACTAGGTGTGCAAACTCCCTTGAATGAAAGCTTGTTCTTTTGGGGTCTTCTTTGTATCATTGTATTCATTCTCTTGTCTTTCCTTCTAAGAAGAGCCTGTTAGGTCTTAAGTGCAATAAAATACGGTTTCTCAGGAACTTGCATAATGCAACTTAAATAGAAGAAACAAAGTATCCCAGTTTTTCCTAATTGAATTAAGCTTTCACTTAAATGTAGTTTATAACCTTTCAAGTTTTTTTGTTTAAATCTACAGAATTATTATGTACATCTTATGTAGTATATGATTTCTTTGCTATTAACAAATTCTAATCCTGGAGTACTAAAACCCAGTTCTAGTGCAATTTGGTAGTTTTTAATGAATGTGACCAACATTCATTAAAAGGAGATGATAATTTATATTAAATTGTCATTTAATCATTTATATTAAATTTATATTTAATTAATTAAATATATAAAATCATGCTTTGAGTGAATAAAACAAATCAAACCATTACATTTAAAACATATTTATATAAGGGACAAAAATTATAAACCCTGCACAGGGCATCAAGTATAAGCAAAAACAACTTATTTGATTTGTGGTTTAGCTGAAGTTTATAATATGAACAAAGTATCAAAAATCCTTAAAAGTGTTGGGAAGGAAGGATGAGGAGAGTCATTAAAGTAAATTTTTCCTTTCTTTTTTGCCCCCCCGCTCCTCTGCCTCAGGATGCTTTTACACTTGAAGAGGAATGTTTCATCAGAAGCACTAATGGCTATTGGCATGCCTTGGATAAGGTGGTGACCGCTGGATGTCATTTGTTTCTGTTCACTGCAGAGAGACAAAATTGACTCCATTTGGAGTTCAGAGCAAAAGCAGAACAGACCTCTCAAGATGACTGATCCTATGATGGATTTTTTTGATGATGCCAATCTTTTTAGTGAGACCTTAGAAGGTTTGTCAGATGATGCCTTTGTTCAACCTGGACCTGTTTCACTTGTTGATGAATTGAATTTGGGTGCAGAATTTGAACCTTTGCACATAGACTCACTGAACCATGTGCAAGATGCTCAAAATCAACAAAAGATGAGTGAGTTTGATCAGCTGAATCAGTATGATTCACTGAAGCTTCACTCAGTAAATCAGTCTTTTAATAGCTCAGCTGACAATGTCTTATCACCACACTCTCAATTCAATTGTTCACCAGTTCATCCGCAAAACCAGTCCAATGGGATGTTTCCAGATGTGGCCGATGGTAGTCCTATGTGGGGTCATCAAACTGCCACAACTGTTTCGAATCAAAATGGGTCCCCTTTTCACCAAGGACATTCTCAGTCTATGCAGCAAAACAAAAGCTTTGTAGCACACCATGACTTTGCCTTATTTCAGGCTAATGAACCACAGCATCAGTGTGCCTCGCTACGGCCGCAGCAAAGCAGGAACAACTCGGGGCAGGATGCTCTGAGTCAGCCAAAAGACTTTATGGAAGTTAACGTGTCTACTTCCCTCAGAGTCAGTGTTAACCACCCACCTTCAGTTTCTAATCCATCGACTTCACAGCAGCCTCTGTCCGTTCAACAGTTTTCTCAAACTGCAAGTGCTTCAATACATTTTTGTGGGAATCAAGAAGGAAATTTTGATGGACAGTCCCCAACTATTACTCCATGTTCTGTCAGTAATAGTCAACAATTTTCATCTCCGTATTCTTACTCTAATAATCACATTTCTCCTACCAGCCTTCTTCAGCCTACAACAGCTCTTTCTACTAGCCAGCAGACACACTCTATATCTGACTTCACTGGAAGCGATGCCTTTACATCTCAAACAGGGACCAAGCAAGAAACAACCGAGCACATGTTGAATCCTAATACACCTTTGAATTCAAGTACTTTTCAAATGTTGCATTCTGCGCATCCTCAGGGCAACTTTAGTAGTTCGAAACTCTCTCCTGTGAATATTAATTTTTCAGCTTCCACTGGTTCTGCTTCTCAGATAAGCCATTTCACTGACCCTATTGAAAGCAATGGTTTTACATCTTTAGATGACAACTTACTTCATCAAGTGGAGACCCACAGTGAACCATTCACAGGACTTGACCCGGATGACCTCCTGCAGGAAGGCCTTCTGCCCCAGTTCGATGACTCTGCGTTTGTTCAGGATAGCACAAGCCATGTTTTAGAGCATGACCTAGAACACCACATAACCCCACAGCAAGTGACACCGTCATCTGAACTCATTCGGGCACAGTCTCAACCTCAGATCCATCCTTGGCATTCCTCAGTTTCTAATCAGCACCTGCAAGGCCGAAGTCGTGCAACCTTACAAGGACAGGTATGTAGGGATTTCGGGAGTGGGGGTTTGAGCTGTTTGATTTGGTTGATCGGGTGAAATGAATAATAGTGACTGGTGCTTGAGTCAAAGCATGATAACTGGAATCTCTGAGCTGTTATTTGACCCTGAAGAAGTCTAGCTAACAGCTAGTTTAGAAGAAAAAAAAAACAACAGTTGATGCAGACCTTGCTTTCTCCTGTTGTTTTCTTATCACTGCAGAAAGCAAGACTTACATGATCTTATTCAGATAAAATGGTGTTGCTCCTTCTGCTGCTTGTAATTCTGAAGTATAGCTGAGAAAATTTACTGGTTTATGATTTTGGTGTGAATATAATGGCTTATTTTCTTGAAAAGTACTTAGAGAAACATGTTTTTCAGAGCTTTGGTAAGGTTTGTATGGCTGATTTCCTGCAAGAATTGCAGTGGTTATGTTGCTGCTCTGTCCTTTGCTTTGTGTCTTTGTGCTTATGCTCATTGCCTAAAAATACACACTTCTTATTCTTGTTTTTGATATGATCAATAATAATAGAAAACATATAAAAAGCTGTGTGTACGTTGGATTTTGTTACTTTTGGCTAAACCAAAAAACTCAGCCGTTGTTTTAGTATAATGTGCACATCTCCTGCAAGTATTCAAGTCCTCCACATGGAGGACAAGATGACGTAAAAATTGTTTTCTAATTTTCAATCTGTGCATTTCAAAACAGAAGCAACTCTGACATCAAACATACACATTTAAAGCAAATGGCTTTGAAAAGGTTTTAGTAACAGTTTTACTTCTGATATTCTCTCTAGCTGAGAATAGAATGCTGTCTTTCTGGGAAAAAAAAATACGGGGAAGGCAAGGACCTTAACTACTGACTTTTTCTTCTACCTAGTTTGCAGGATGCAGGCCTGTGAAGGCGACGATGCAGCATTTTTCTTTTGCCTCCTGTTAATTTTATATCACTAGTGTAGAGATAAGGGCTTAACATGCTTAATCTTTGGTCTTGGTTCAGTAGATTGCTTCTCCATTACAACTTCTGCATATGTTTATGGAGCGTGTAATTGTCTATTCCTACCAGTGCAACTTTTTCTGTGAATTGTGGTGGGATGTTAATGGAACACGGATATCCAGCAGCGCGCTTGAGATGAGCTTGATTAACTGAATGATGCAGTAGATGCGATCTGTTGGTTTTGATAAACATTTCCTTTCTTTCCCCTTCCCTACCTAAAAAAACAAGAGGGCACCCAAGTAGCTACTCTTGTCAGAGATCTCTGTAACCTGAAGACACAGGGTGCAGCAGCTCGCAGGGGAAGGCGATCCTGTTGGAGTGTGTGTGTGTGCAGTCCTGCTGTGGGAGCACTGCCCCATTCCCTGCCAGGCAGCAGAACGAGGGGTTGGGAACAGGGGTGTTGAGGCTCTTGGGCTCCCTGTGCATACTTGGGGTGAAGGGTGAAGAGGAAATGGATTCCAGGAAAAGTGGTGGGGGGGTGGGAGGCATGGGGGGGGGCGGTGAGAAACCCAGGGATTAGTATCACTTTTGAGGAGCATGCGGGATACAAACCAGGCAATGAAAAGTAGGTCTAATAAAACTTTCTGGTGCTGTGACTTCTGTGTTGTATTTATCAGAACCTTTCCAGACTTGCTTCCATCTCACTGACATCAATTTTAGCACTTTGCTTTGTAACAAGGAATAGAGGGAAAGTTCTGAGAGCTGTGGAGAGCCTTTAAAGTTTTAGGGGTTTGGTTTGGTTTTGTTTTTATTGTGGTGCGAAAACAAGGCAACTTTGCAGTATTTAAAATTTTAATGTTTTTCGTTTTTGAAATGAAACAGCCAGAAACCAGATAGTTATAAAACTGCTCGGTTTGGTTTTTATTATTTTGAGGTATGCAATAAATTGTATAAATTGGATTCTGACCTTGAGCTTATCTGGTCAGACAGATGTTTAATGTTTCCTTCAAAAACTGGTTGTGAACTGGTAGCTGTCAAACTGTTGAGAAATGTACAGATGGGGGATTGACAGAAGCAAACAATGTAGAAGCCTCTTTAAATCAGTGGAGTATGTAGTATGAATAGTAATGGAAAAGTATGGCAATTACTGAAGTGTTTCTGATCTGTCTTTTGACTGACTACAATTCTAAGAGGGGCTTTAGTTGTAATTCTCACTTCTATTCTTTGATCTCTTTTTAGAATTTCAAGTTCAAGATGAGTTGGTTCTGTTAGAGCTTTTTACAAATGTGTGCAGTTTAGCCAGGGAGGAAGAAGGTGAGGTAAAGGGGGAAGGAATTTTGATCTTCCTGAAAGTGGTTGCCTTTAGACTAGGAGTCAGGTGGGAAGGAATTTTGACAAGTTTCATATGTAGAAGTTAAGGTGAGCCTTTAATTTTTGAGCAAGACAGTGTTTCATACTGGCTTTAGTGCATATTGAAGAAACAATTACTAGTGAATTTAATTTTTTTTCAACAGTTTCAGTTTGGTAATGGTTGAGATTTTCTGAGAAAGAATAACTTTATTTTATGAAATAGTTAATGAACTGTAGGTCTTGGAATGGACCCAAGATTAGACAACCAAAGATCTTTAACTGTAGTTAGACTGAGGTTATTTAAATTAAGGAAGAACATTAAATACTTGTTTCAGTATTTGAGAGCAAGCATACTCATAACATTTTTACTTGTATGGTTATTCTTTTGATGGAAATTAATTTAAAAATTAATACAATCTGTTTGGTGTAATAATGCTGCAGAATTAAAAAGACTATCTTCTGCTGCTAATACACTTTCAGCTGTAATTAGATTAGAATTGTAAATAAATTGCACCCTTAATTTTACACCATGCATTTTTCATCAGAGTTAGTTTGAGAACAGAAAGTAAAGTGGAGAAGTGCTGAAGACTCATGTAGCCTTAGCTTTGACTAATACAAGACGTCTGATCTTTTAACTCGACTTAAAACTGGTTTGTGTTTGCTAAGGCTAAATAATCTGTTCGCTTTTCAGAAAGATGAAAAAAGGCTTCAACATTGTTTTACATCCTTAGAAGAAAAAGGAAGTTGAAAAGATAATGTGAAGTATAAACTGTTTGAAAAATAATGTGAAGTATAAGCTGTTGGAAAGATAATCTGAAGTATAAACTGTCCTATGAGAAGTTTACAGCTGTCTCACTGTGTATGTTATTTTGTAAGAAGTGTTCTAATGTCTTCTGGCTGCACACATGAAAGCAGAGGAATTGAGATTAAAAATAATATGAAAATGAAAAATATACTGATGAGAAATAATATTTCATTAATAATACAAAGTGCTATAGGATGAGGTGGTAGTCTTAGTTCCTAAATCATGTAATTAATTTTTTTTCCTTTTTGTGACTAAAAGTTTGGCACCTAACTTGACAATTCAGTATATTCATGAATTTGTGTATAAACTGACTTGAAACATGCAAGTGTTTTTATGCCTGCAAGCCTGAGCTGTCCTACTACTTCTTTTAAAGAAACAGATGACACTAATTTTTTTTGAAAGAATTTGTCTCGCCCTTGTTGGAAGTTTGGCCAAATCTGAACCTTGTAGATGATTGCTTGGGTGGTGTTGTACCCTAGGACATCTGTATATATCAGAATGGCATAGCCTCATATATGAGCATATCATCGGAGAGGGAATTAACTCTCACCAGATCCAAGTCCAGATTTATGTGCTGCTGAGATGTCCTGAGTTGTCACAGGCCGTTCATATCTGACTGTGGTTTCAGATGGCACTTTTATAACAATTCTAAATTCATTGTAGACATGTATCCCTTGGATTACTCCACTTGTAAAACTCTTATCCTGCCACTGGTTGCTGTTCTACTTGTATATACAATCTCGGACTGTGAAGTTTTTATGAGAGAAACACACAGTAAGCAGTGATGTGCTTTCTTGGCTAACTGTGAGATCTAAAACCAGACAGCTACTTGATATATATGCAGTTATGGAAAATGTATCAAAATCAAGGATATGGTATTTGTGTATATATGTGTATATATATATATACACTATATTGTATAGATATAGTATAGTATTAGAATGTATTTCTTACATTCTGTATGGTTAATTTTAAGTAAGCCTGTAATGAGGAATATTTTAAATTAATGAATTGATCATACTCTATAGAAGTTCTTTGTAGAAGGGACTGGCTATTTTGCTTAGTAAGTTTATAGGTTATGGCTCCTAAAGTGTTGGTACAATACAAGATTTTAAAATTATGGTGCTGCTATATGCATGTGGCTTGGAAAGCAGTGCAATATTCAGTGAGACTGAGCATAGTAAAATGCACATCTCAAAATCTGTCCTACTTTGCATCATCTCACATCTTTGCATCCAGTTAAAGGCTGGACTTGATTTTGGGAGTCTTCTCCAGCCTTAATGGTTCTATGATTGGAAATCTAGATGTCTGTTCCAGTAAGCATTTGGGATCTTTACAAATCATATCTTGTAATTTTGATATGTAAAAGCCTTCATACCCCTAAGAACAACCCACAGATCAAAAAAGCCCTAAATGCTTATTCTTCCTAAAGTGCTTAATAGTGCTGGTTAGCACTATTTAGCTCCCATTAAACATATTCACTGTATTTATATTGTTCCTTTAATTAGGGTCAGTTTCATGGGTGACATAATATTAACAAATGTAAATCTTTGTCTGAAGTTTCTTTTTAGGCATTTCTACAAGTTGTATGCACTGGATTTAGTTTTCTGTGCCTCAAGAACATTTTTTACCTTCCTCATAGGAACTTAAATCCTGTACCACAGTGAGGCAGCAGAATTCCCAGCACCTAATAAGTTTATCATCTATGCCAAAGTAATGAAAGCAATCCCTCCACTGACTACCTTTGTGCAATATTTTGCAGGTTTTTTGCTTTATTTCTGTGATTTGAGAAAAACCTGCACAAACAGGTGGGAGTGACCATGGCAAAGCTGTGTCAAATGCCGAGTTAATGAGAAGAGTAGGGCAGCATCTCTGAGCCTAAGTAGTGCAGTTCCTGGAATAAAATTCTAAATAAGAGCTGTATATAAAATGTTTTCATTATTAATCTATGGCTTTTTGCCAACAACATATTACTCATTAAAAGAGCAATGTTTCGATAGCTTTATTTATAGTTGAATGTGTATGAAGCACTTGCTTTTGTATATATTATATGCGTTTTCTATAAACCTGTTATACATTTTATTTTTTAAAGTTGCAAATTGCATAGGTTGGGGAAAGAAAGTACATGTTTGTGAGATAAATTTGTAACACATTTACTGATGAGTATAATTTTTATTGTCTCCATTTTCATTTCCCCTGTTTTGGCTTTCAAAATAAAACTGTGTAGTAAGGGCAAGACAAAAATTGCTGGGGTTTTCAGAACACTGAACATGTGCCAGAGTATCTGTTTTACAGTTTTAAAAGCTTTGAGTTTGTTAGTAATTACTGTTGAGTAGAATTAAATTTTTTCACAATTTTTTGGATCTTTTTGCTATCACGAATGCTTTTCTTAAACCTTTCTTGAGGAGGTCTCTCTCATCCTTCATCACTTGTCAAATAATTAGGCTGCCCAATTCTTTGTGTATTTCCTCTTTAAGTACTTGCTGTTATAATGATTGTCATAATAGAATAGTATTTTTTTTCCTGATATAATTGCACACTCATTAAACAACTACTATAATTGTCCTTGAAATGTGCCAAAAAAGAAGCATTTTTGTAAAAAGTAGTTAACAGATGGCAGGCATAGAAAGAAAGCTTCTGGCTGGGTCAAATTGCTGGAGTAAAATAGCAAGGTGAGACTAGTTGATAAAAATAACTTTAATTGATACCCTGCATTATCATTAAAAAAATAGTAAGTGTGGTTGAATAACCTAAATAACTACTTGGAAATAGGTGTCTTGTTAACACTGAAAAACTATAAAGCAATTCATTAATATGAGAGTACTGATACAATTGTGCAGTCTTAGAGTCTGGAAGAAGTGGTACCTAATTACAGAGAAAAGAGAAAACAAAATCCATGTTAAACTGTCTTTTAAAGACAGCAACCCATTCTATAGGCTGTTAAAGCTGTAGTTCAATATAGGCCTAAACTATAATAAATTATGAGGAGAAAACCAGTTTAAGGAAAAAAGCTCCTATTCTTTCACTTTGTGTTGTGTTAATGCAACATTTGGGCTATGAACTGAATGGGAAACTCCTTCAGGAACAGAGAAACTTTGCACTTTTTTTGTCAAAGGTGTTTTTCCAGAACACAAGGCCCGGTTTAGTTCTCTCAGTTGCACAGGATCATGTTCCATAGAAACAGTGGAGGGGAGCTTGTCATGGCACACAGATATCTGAAGGTGGCAAGAGCACGGGGCCAGGCTCATTCCAGTGGTACCCAGCGACAGGACAAGGGGCACAAACTGAAACACAGGAGCTTCCATCTAAATATGAGGAAAAACTACTTTACTGTGAGGGTGACAGAGCTCTGCAGCAGGCTGCCCAGAGAGTTTCTGGAGTCTCCTTCTGTTCAAGAACTGTCTGGACATCATCGTTTGCAACCTGCCCTAGGGGGTTGAACTACATGATCTCCAGAGCTCCCTTCCAACCTCAGCCATTCTGTGATTCTGTGAGAGAAGAAGGAGTGAGAATCATTATTTTCTGCAGTACAGGCAAAATAATTGTGCGTGGGCCTGCAGCCTTAAATGCAAAGAGAGTGCGAGTGGACTCCTTGTGAGACTGTCCATTGGCTCCAGTAACCACTAACCTGCTTTAACTAACACCATTATCTAAACTCTGCATTTTTGAGTGGCGTTGAACATACCATTGCCTGTAAAACTTCCAGAGCAGCATTTTATCTTGAGACATTTTGTAGAAAATCAACACTCTATGAAGTGTTAGTGAAGTGTTATTACTGAAAGAGAAGCAGAACTTGTAAAGATGTTAACCAGTAGTGTGATTTTGAAGCCAGAGAATCTGAAGTACATTTAGAATTCATGTGGCTTTTGTCCAGATGTCTGTGTGTTTTGTGCACTCAGGTTTTGCAATATCTTTTAGATATTATGTTAATTCTAAATATATAGATAGATCAAAGTAATTTCCAGCACTTTGACTATCAAACAGCCTCCTACATCTGGAGAGGTATTGTTTTCTTTGTTTATTATCAGGTTAAAAAAATTTGCTCAATTTCCTGGTTACACAGATTTCTAAGAGAGTGTTTATCATCAGGTGTTGAGTGGATTGAATTTGGGAACTCTTAAGGCTAATAAATATAAATTAGTGGGTTTCTTAGGATGATGAGACTGAGAATTCTAATGCTGATTTGAGTAAGAATGATAAATGAAGCTAGGAATGTAGCTTTAGGCTAGAAAAGATGACAAGTCTTACGTTTTTGAAAGCTGTGTAATTTGTAGCAGAGATTGATTTTTCTTTCATAAATGTGGCAGGTTTTCTTTTGTGTGGATTATTTGGCTCGCATTTGTACTTACTTGAGTTTTTTGTTCCCTTGATATCTTACTGTCAAGGCAAGCATTTAAATTTATATCTCCTGAAATTGTTCCTATCTTTTACATACTGACTGTTCAGGAGTTAGCCTATATTTGAAAATAATTTCAATATTAGTAGCATATCATATATGTGCACATAATGCTGTTGAGCAAACCAGAATTAGTTTCATAGATTGGTAGGAAGGCCTCTTTTAAGAGATATCTGTGACCTCACAATTTAGTTTTAGTTTGTATCTCGGAAAGAAAAGAGAAGTTAGCCTTAATGTTAAAGAAGACGTTGCAAATATTGTGGTTCTGAGATTTTTTTGTATTTTCTTAGAGTTTAAAATACTGTTTCAAAAAGACAGCTGTACTGATAGGCTGTAAAAATAATCTTAAGTAATCTTAAAAGTAATTGTTTCACTGTACCTTATTTTTCTAATGAGTAGCACAATATAGAGGTTTCTTTAATAGTATTTTAAGCAAACTCACAAGAAAAGCATAGCTCTTGTGCTTTTTGAGACTTGCAGCGTGCTGTGGGTTACAGTACCTGTTTGTATTCCTCAGAAGGATAAGAAGATGCTGCACAAGTGCATTGTTTTTTATCTTTAACTCATTGCAGCAGTTGTCCATGAAGCCTAGGTATGGCTCAGCCTGATGTGTAAACTTTGTTGTAGCAGGAACTTTGGTCCTTACAACTCTTAGAAGCAGAAACCAGCTGTTAGAGAACCCAAGCTGTCTTAGGGAAGGCAGGTAAATTATTTAAGGAACATCTGAGTGACAAAACCAGACATGTGTCTTACTCTCTTTGAGTTCAGTATGAACAATTTTTAAAATAGATTAGGCAAATTTATTTTGATGTGTCTGTATCGTAACTCCTATTTACATCATCCTTTGGAGGATTCTTTGACATGCACTCATGTAGTGTTTGAAATCTGATCAACTCCCGACACCACACGAGAGATGTGTTTTATGGTGCCAGCCCAGTGTGCTTTCTGACTTAATGTGGTTTGACTGCAAATGTGTACAGGCTTCGAGCGATTTTGGGAGATTCCAGAAATGGTGACCCAACCTTGCTGGTTGGGGACAGAGGTACAAAGGGGCTCCTGCTCATGACCATGCTTGGGGATGCCCTTGGCAGCACACTGTGGTCTCTAACCAGGCTGTCACTCTGCTCTGTGTTGGTGGCAGTTTCTGCTGACTTCAGCTCCGTTAAAGAGAAGAATTTCTCTTTTCTTGACCTTTACGGTGGATCTAGTCCTGCCACTTTTGCTAGTAGCCAGACTCACTTGAGATTAGAAGCATAACCATAGCAGTAACTTTTCGAGACCTGTCTTGCAACTTTTTCTGTTTGATCCCTACCAAAAGTTATTTTATGGTTATTCCTATGAAGCTCTTGGATGCTATGTTCTTTCTCTAGAAATTTTATAGGAGACTTTCGGGGGAAAAAACAGTTTGGTTTTTTGCTTTTTGGGTTTCATTTGCCTGAAACCAAATTGTTCCACAGAATTATCCTCTGACTTGGGACTTACTATTTTTGAACCATCACCCTTTTTGATAAATTCCTTTTCTTTAAGCATCTTGTTTTACTCCTAAACTAGGGGGAAGGATTTTATTCATGAATATTTAATTAAGAAAACTAGATTCAGGGGAAGTGGTTTCATTAGGTTAGCATAAATGACAAAGGACTCTTTTGTATTGAAGATTCTGGCATATAAAACTGCTAAAGTAGTTCATTGAAGCTGAAACAAAAAATATGTAAGTTATTTTGAATTGAAGTGGAAGATATATGCCCCCTCTTTGATTTAAATGGAAATATGCTGTGCAGTCAGTACTGATATTAGTGACTCCCCAGCTGTTGTTGTTAAAAATATTTTTCCCAATTTCTGTCATATATATTTTAGTGTTAAGTGCTGCGTTTAACGTTAAGTGCTGGGTTTTTTTAATATCACTGAAATTATGAACGTTGAAAACATTTTGGATACTCTGTAAGGTACTGAGTAATACTATAAGAAAAAGCCATGTTCAAAGAGTAAGTAAACTTTTAAATTTAACTGCTTCTAAGGAACAAAATTATTGTAGAGAGATGTTACATGCTAGCTTTTCTGAATATGCAGTCTGTTTTGATTTAAAGATCTTTCATGATTGGTATTTCCCTCTTAATCAAATTATACCTATTTTTCACATCTGTCATCTTTCACAATACTTCATTGGTCTGCTACAAACAAGTATGAAAATGCATACTTTAGAAAAAGAAAAAATTAGAAAGGAGGCTGCCAATATTATAATAGGATCATTTCCTGGCACTGACCAAGACAACGATCCATTGCAGCGTGTTTTTCCAGGAGCCTTTATACTTCGAATAAGCTGGTTCACTTAGCTTTTAATTGAATTGTGTTTTACCGTTGAACTCAGTGTACTACAAAATGTGAGTAGAATTTGGTAAATTAGGCTTTTAAAGCATGCTGTGGAAGAAAATCTACCTCTGTGTTTTGTTCAACGTGTAGTTGTTTCTCTGACCTAGCCCGAGTTCCCTTTCTGTAGGCATTTGCAGAATTGAGACACTGAGACAAAGGGTGGGCAGCTTCCTGCTGGTTCTGAAGAGTTCTTGCCCACTTGCCCTTCCTCTCATCCCTTCAGTAGCTACAGTGACTCCTCCAAGTAGCATAAGAGCACCAAGAATAGACCATGGAGGGTTGTGCAGTTTACAACCCTTCACACCCGTAATGTCTTCTGAATCTGGGCTGATAACAAACTGAGAGAGAGTGGGAGAACTGGGGGATAACGGAAGGAAAAACTGACAGTAGTAAACTTCCTAAGCACTGAAAGTGGGTTTTGTTTCAATCATAAAAACGTGTTCTTACAAGACTACTTCCATGAGAGATGTAGAGGGAAGGAACACTGTAACTGAAGTTAAGTTTTGACAGGAACCAACTACCATTAAGGTCCTGTTGCTTTTTCTTGCTCAGAGATGGCTGCTGTGCTGGCTTCTTAGCGTGATTGGGACAGGCATGCTGAAGCTATCTTGGATGTTGGGATTAAGGGGAATAAAAAGCTCTTCATGTGATGTTCTTGAAGGTAGTTTGGGTGGGTTTTTGTCTTTTGGTCTTCTCTGGTTGGTAAGGAAAAACAACATGAGAAAAAATAACTTTCTCAGTGGCATACAAATGTGATGGCCATATAGAACATGGGTAGGTAAGTGACAACTTGTGAAAATTCAGCTTAATTTTCAGTTTGTTGCAATTTTGTTCTGTTCTGTAGACTTTTGCAGTCAATTCTTCGTTATTTTACCTTTAAATCATCATTTTAAAAGATTTTGTCACCTTAAATTAGAGAAGTTTCAGTTAATGTTAAGTTTTTCTGAAGTTTAAAAGGTCATTAAAAAAAAAATTGGGGATAGAAGCTACCTGGCTTTTACATGTTAAATACAGTCTTCCAATTGTAAAATCAGGCCTGTGTATGTGTGAGTGTTCCAGATGAGGCAAACTCTTATCTGTACCTTCCAAAAAGGTGTTGGATAATGTTAGATTTCAGTGGATTAGAGCTTTATCTGGGGATTTTGAACCCTAAGGAACTACTCTTTTTAAAAGAGAAATATCTGTTTGATATTTCTTGTCTGTATCTATTTGGTGAAGTATTTTACAGATTTATTTCCAGATGCCCACATAAGACTTGTTTCAAACAGTGAACTGAAACCTGACTTGCCTTTTATAGAGTAGAGAGTTTAGTCAACTCTGTTTTTTAAGGAGTCAAGTAATTGCAAAATTTGTAAGGTTAAGATTAGGCAAGAATGCAAGAAAAAAACAGGAGTTTTTGCTAGACCATTTTGAGCCTTAGAATAGATTAAAGTAGAAAATATGAAGGTAGAGGTATGGCATGACTGTGAATTTGGTCTGAGCATAGTAACTCAATGGTCCATCCACCAGGTGCCTTGAATATGATAATTACATTTTTTTCATAGACGGGAGCCCATGGTTTTCTCATGGTAAATGCAGTGATACTGCTGGTGGGGACCCCACCCCAGCGTACCACGAGGTGTGCACTGCATCAGGCTTAGACCAGTGCAAGTTCTGAGTGTTCCTGGCCGTGCATGTGAAAAAGATTACTGAGAAGTTTTGCTGAGGCAGTCGGTTTTGTTGGCATTGTCTGCCATTTTCCAAATAGCTCTTACATTACAGACTGGAACCCAAGAGAAGTGGGTACAGGATGGGCACGGAACACCAAGCCACTGAAAACTGAAACACATTAAATGCAGCAGCTTGGCACAGCAAGCAGGATGAAGTTCTCAATTTCTTTCATTTCCTGGCAGTTTAGTATGCTCCATTACATAGTGCCTCCTTTAAGAGTTACAGTGCAAATTACACACAGGTTTTTATACCACTACTAAATATTGAGAAAAAAAATTCTAACGATAGTTGGCACTGAGCCCCAAAATACTTTCTTCAAACAATCTCTGGAAGCAAAATGTGTGCTGCAGACTCATTCTGTAACTTCCGATGCTGCCTCTGCAGCATGCCCAGGTTAGCAGCGGCTTACATGGATGTGGTTTGATCTTTCCCCTGTGAATGACAGGGCAGGTCACTGGTTAAGAAGCTGCTACTAATGACAACTATGGTATCTTCACCGTATTAGTGGCAAAACATGATTAGTGATATTATTACTGGCTTCTGTAGCATTGAGATGTGAAACAACACCCCAGAGAGAGTGTGACGTGCCAACAGGTGCATGTTTCATCTTAGAAACATGGCTAGTTTAAGGTTGCTGACCTTTCCATCAGTGTTTTCATTTCCACAGAAATTTAAAATTTGGTTATAAGCATGTGGTGCTAAATGCCTCGTGAGGCATAAATCACATTCACATCCCAAATCACAGATGTATGTTCTGAAGTGACTGTTACACAGATAAAAACTGTTGTCTAGCCACAGTACTGTAGTTCTTAGCCATTCATTTACCAAAATTATAGATAACAAGTATGGAAGATGAAAAATATAGACTCTCATCTGGTATATATATTTTTTTTAATCTATCCATAACATGTCTATTTTAATTTGGGTTAGGTTTAATATATTGTCTTGAAATTCTGTATCCCTTGAACACTGAGACATTCATTAGCAGTGATAATAACCTAGAAAAAGAAGGAAGTGTATTATCAGCATATTGAAAGAACCACAATTTGGAATGCTTCACTGGCTCTCTTAAGAGTTCCATATATGCACCGAAGAGAATGGAAAAATGTGGGAACCCCACAGATCTTCATTTGCCAGTGCTCTTGGCTTTGTGAAGCAATCCCAGCGGATGGTGTGGGGCAACTGTTGAACAGGAAAATAAAAAGCAGTTCAGAAGGAACTCTGGAGGGAGTTCTCTCTGGAGAAAAGAAACCCTGCTGCATATTTAGGTGATCTTCCCATTAGATGTGCAGGAGTAGCTTGATTAACTGAAAATCTCATTTCAGTGTACAGTCTAAAGAAAACTACGTCTTTTGCTGGGATTGCCATGCAGCAAAGGAGATGCCTTTCTGTATGCATGTGGGGTGACACACATTGATATTATAAGTAATCTTCTACAGACAGACTCTGTCAAGGCTGTGAGTTTTTGGGGTTTTTTTAATAGATATATTTTTTAATTACAAATCCATCATTAAAATATCACTAGAGGGGTTATTTTTGCAGACTGTTCTTGAGGAAAAAAGTTTAGAGTGCTAGAATGGAATTCAGAAGTCACTGAGTTGAGTTCATGCTTTGGGGGTTTTTTAAAGTTGCATTCCTAAAAGCAATTTTATAATTCAAATGATGAATAGATATACCTTTAAGGTTTTTCACTGTAGTGGGTTAAAAGCAATTAACTGCAAAATTTGCAGTTTTCAAGTTTTCATATGATTAGAATGTTGAAAAAATGAGAAGCTAATTTGGACCAAGTCCTCAAACTACTGATTATTGTAAGTCATGCAATTTATTTATTTGTACTATGGTTCTGATATTAATACTATTTTGGTGACTTGACATGCACAAAGAGATGCCTTGTTTAGTAATAAACATGAACAAAGGTGATGTGGTAATGCATGAAGATCAAGTTTCCAGGTGGCTAATTTTAGCTGCTTTTAGTGCAGTTGATGTCAAGGTCATCCTGATTTCTTTAGGACCTGGTAGACTGTCAAGAACATGTTATGCTCTCAAGGCAAACAGTACTTGGTCTGAGCATCATCCTGCAGGTGTGTGCTGCTACCAGTAGGAGTGAAAGAATCACTCAAGGCATTGCAGATGTAAACCTTAGCTTTCTGTTGTTAGACTCATTAGGGGCATAATTTAGCTCTTAGTAGCTAATCTAAGTGGTCAGTAGATCCACAAGTGAAAAACATTATTTCAATAAAGTGCCTTGTATAATTCAATCACAAATGTGTGACTTGTTAAAATTTCAGAAAATAACATTGTCAGTTCTTAAAATATATCAAGAAAGGGTGTGACTAAGGAGACAGTATACTTAGTCTGAAAGTGTTTGTGCACACACAGAATCGAAAGTAATGCTACTCTATTGTGAATGGCCATACCTACTGTAGGAAAGGTGTTCTTACACTGGAAGCCATGTTTTACTATTGGAACAGATAAGGCAGGATTTGGGAGGGTTTTCTAGGAGGTAGAAGTCGTTTCAGTGTTAAACTCACCTTCTCCTTTGGGCTTCCTTTGTAGTGATATGCAGAGGACTTGAAGGAATTATTTGTTGTTGTGAACAAAATGAAAATGGGTTTAGGCTTTAGAGGAGAAAAGCCCAATGTTTTTAAGTGTTGAGGATGGTGGTTTGTCTTTGCTGGGGGAAGGACTGTGAGGGTCTTCAAATGCATGTCCTGTGCAACCACAACAAAGTGTTGGAGGAAATGCCTTTCTGTGAAGAGCCTCCTCAGCTGAGTACTGCTGGCTATTGGAAAGATGCTGTCACGATTCTGCTTCTTGATATTGCCTGGTAACTTGACTGCTTTTACGTTAGTTTAACTAAGAAATCATTCAGATACGTGTCAGGTACCTTCTACTCCTGTGAGACGGCATGTCAAATTCCCTTTAATAGTGCCAAAAAGATGCTCCCCTGGCTGTGAATCAGGGCATGTTTGGGGAATTCTGCAGCTGTTGTCTAATCTGTTCCCTGAGTATTCTTCTGGGCTAGCTCTGTGGTGTGAGCACCACCAGGGCCCATACCTGCTGCTGCTAATGGCTTTTGCAGGCAGCAGAAGTAGTGTGAATTTGAGGTGATTCCTGCCAATTTCCCTGCTGCCCACAGGATTGCGTGGAGCAGCAGGGAACTGACAGGAGGCTTGTTCGCTGCACCCGGCTGCTGCTCGGCAAAGCCATTAGCAGCAGCGGATACCCTGGAGCTCCCTCTGTGCAGATTCAAGACAACATTGCATTGCTTTGCATTCACTCATATTTGGCTGATTATCTTTGCAATTGTGAGAAGTAAAAACCTATTTTTCCAAACAAAATCTTGATTTTTTAAATATGTGGTGGCCTCAGGGTTTTCCTTTCCACCTTCTCCTATATGTTTGTCAGTTAAAAATTTCTTTCTTATTCTAGATGGAATAGGTTTGTAAGCCATTGGTGAGAGGATATATTGCTTTAGGATGTTTATCTGCGTTCTGCCTCACTGAGGGGGAGGGGTTTATCCTTTTTTTTGTAGCTGCTGTGTAGCTTTTGAAATGATTTTCAGTGTGCATCATGATTTATAACTGTTCAATCATTTTATAGCTGTGCATATTTTTGAATCATGAAATTATTTCCAGAATAAAAGACCTCTGCTGAATTAAATGGCTTTTGTTATTAAGTACACACAGATCCTGTCCTCTGTAGTGCAAGCATGTTTCACGTTCTAATCTCAGAACACTTGCATCGCTTTCCAGTTTTGGTTTTTGTGACAATGGTGACTTTCTTGATGAAGGTTTCATTACAGATTTATTTAGCTTAGAATGGCTGGCTGGTGCCTTCCTGCACCTTCATGAATGTCATTTCCATATGGTTAGAAATGTCATAGCAAAATTTAAAAAACCCATGGTCTGGGATTTCTAACAAATAGCTTAATGTTTGTGCAGTGCAGGAGACAGAACTCGGAAGGGGTAGTACAGAGCAAGACGCAGAGGGTCAGCCTGAGGAATTATAACATAGAGGAGCCTCGTCCAGCATACTCACAGTTCTACAGTAAGAGTGTAGTTAATGTTGTTGAGGAATAAACTGGGAAACAGCTTTGACCTCTGAGAAAATGTAGCAAAAAAACTTCATTTTAAATAAATAAAATATCTAGGAAGAGACCATAAAAGGATTCACGAAAAAGCCACCACTTCTGTATTGCCTACTTAATTATTAAGCATTTTTTGTTTGTTTCTTAATGGCCCAGGAATGTTCAAGAACAGACCAATATAACAGTACTGGATTTAGCAGCATTTGGTTTAGAGCTGAAATCATACCACGGGTACATTGGGAATATTTTTGTTTCTTTGTTTAGCTGATCTCAAAATGCAATTTTGATTTTTTATCAATATTACTAAGATATGAAATAATAACCCTAAATAATAAATCCCTGTAATTTACTATAGTTACTGTAAGCATGAGGTAGAAACATCTTGGCTAGTGTTCTCAAAAGTAAAATTAAAATGTAGTAATTGTCCTTGTGATGTTGCTGCATATTTACAGAAATATCCTTGAATTTAAGTGGTATTGTTAAGAAAATAATCCATTTAAAGTATTGGTACCACTAGCGTTTCTACTGGACAAGGAACTTAATTTTGAAATTAATCTTAAATAGAAGTGAAATTACCTTCTAGAGCAATGATTAATTTTAACAATCTCAAAACCCTTGCCATATTTTACATTTTGTATGGAAAAACATATATCTTGCAAAATAAACATATATGTATATACAGAGCAAAACAGAAATCAAGTCCTGATCTTTCTTCATTCTTCTTGAGTGGGCTTTTGAGAATCAAGGGTATTGCTAGGATGGAGCTATGCTGTCAAAAGCTTCTTGGTTTGTTTTTTTTTTAATAACCTTGCAAAAACCCCAATCTTCTTTTTGGTTTTATTTGATATGTTCACAATACATATTTAAAATACATATTTTAAAACTTGTATGATTTGTTTAAAATAGCACTTTAACCCAACCTGGGAATGAAGAGGCGCTTACCAGAGAGCCGTGTCCCGAGGAGGTCTCCACCGCAGGGTCCCGCAGGTCTGGGCAGGGGCAGAGGGATAAAACCGAGGAGTTCTTCCATTTTCTGTAGGAAGCAGGGAAGCCTGTCAGCAAATGATTATAGTCACTGTTGCCATCTTATAGTACTGAAGTAAATGCAAGAAAAAGAATAATTTTAAAAAATATTAAAAAGTATATTGGAGAGCAGAATCTGTTTGTGAGGCCACAGGCTCGGCTTCGGCCGCTGTCCCCCCGTGCCCTCCCCGGGGGCTGCAGCCGCAGGGTCGCAGTGCAGCGAGGTCCAGGACGGAACAGCGCCCGGTTCCCACGGTTTTCCACGGGAGCGAGCAGCGGCTGTGGGCGGCGCTGCGGGCGGGGAGCGGGAAGGGTTAAAGCCGATCCCCGCGGGGGTTAAACGCGGAGCCTAATGGAATAATGACGGGTAGCACCATCTGCTGGCCTAGTTCCGCGGGGAGCGGGTCTAACCAGCGCTAATATTGGCGCTGATGCCTTTTGATGCTTTGTGCGTTTCTTTCCGCGCTTTGTTGGGATCCGGCGGTCCGCGCACGGCGGGGCCGGGCCGGGCCGGGGGCGGCGGGTGCGCGCCGGGCAGGGCGCGGGGATGCTGCTGAAGCGAACGAGCGCTCGGGGAGGGCTCTGCGCGGCCCGGCTGCCGCTCGCTAAATAGGCCATTTAGCAATCTTCTCCCCATGCTTTTCTCCTGAGCACTGCCGGGGGTGCTGGAAAAGCGGAGGGCAAGTCTTTGTCTGACGCCAAAAATGTCTTCAGTGAAGAGGCCAAGAGGAAGGGTAAGTGAGAGCCTGAATGAGTGGGAGGAGGAGGGGTTCTTTGGGCTAAAAGGCTAATGGGATTGAATAACCTTCCTTATTACTGGCTGCTGCTGCGGGAGCCGCATCGCCATCTTGAGCTGTTCCCGAGCTGGGTCCGGCTGTTTGTTCCAGCCCCGGGGCTTTAAGGTGGCATCGGGAGCGGCCCCATCCCTGCCTCCCGCCCCCGCCGCCCATGAGGCACCTATAGAACATGTATCCCGGGAAGTGCACGGGGTTTGGCCAGAAAATGTGTTTGGAAATTCCTGGTGGCTTTTCTTCCTGCTCTAGGCAGAGGCGCATTTACGGGTGAGAACATAACATAACTGTTATCTGCTGGGGTTTTGTGTTTGAATAGGAAATTCTTTCCATTCCTCAAAGGGGGAGGGGAGGAAAGCAAAAACATGTCTTCTGGCTGGCTGCAGGAGAGGCTCATCAGCCCCGTAAACAATTCTGCGTCCATGAAACGGGCATTAAAAACCTGAAAATAAAAAAACCAAGTTACGTCTTTTATCCAAGGCATGGAGTGTATGTTGATCTAAATAAAAGAAACGCTGCTTTCTGATCCGTCTATGGGTATAGAGCTGTGTAATTTTAGTTTTGGTTTTATCTTTTGTCTGTTTTTTAATCTTGGTGTTGTTTGAGGATCTCTTGTGTTCATCACTGAGTTAGTCCTGTAGATCATTCGTCTGCTTTAAGGTAACTGGGGTCCTGGTATCCTACCAAAGGCAAAACACTGATGCTGGTATCTTCAGGAGCTCCTTGCTTTTTCATATTTTACTGGAGGTGTTGAAGGTGTGTGTCAAATGTATGGGAATGCTGCAGAGGTTAAGGATTGCTTTCTTTAGTTACAGAGGTGGAGAGAAGGCTGAGAGAATTTCAGAAGGATATTTTTTACTGACTTTGAGTACTTGGATTGGTTGTTTAAAACCAACAATTGATGTAGTTATTTTGAAACCCACGCCATTCTGTGGTATAAACTGAATTCCTCATTTTTTGTGTCCACATAAGTCCTTGGCAGTTTACATTTTTTAAAAATGCATATCCATATCAAAAATGTTTGTACTTTTTCTTTATATTTTTAAAGTAAGGGGATTTAATTTACTTTTTGTTTCTTGCTACAGCCTCCTTCTTCCAAGAAGACTGATGGTTCAGGATCATATACTAAGTTGCAGAATACCCAGGTGAGGGCAATGTCTGAAAAGAAGCAGAAGAAAAAAACAGACTCGGAAAGTAAACAAGAGAAGGCAAATCGAATAATATCTGAAGCAATTGCAAAAGCAAAAGAAAGAGGAGAGAGAAACATTCCACGAGTAATGAGCCCTGAAAACTTCCCCAGTGTTTCATCTGAAGGAAAAGAGGAAAAGAAGGGTAGAAAAGTTAAATCCAAACCAAAGGATAAGGAGAGCAAAAAGCCGAAAACTGGTTCCTCATCCAAAATTAAAGAGAAAACAAAAATTGGGTAAGTAGATAAAAACATTGTCTGTCTTCTCTTCAGACTGTAAATTCTTGATTAAAATGGAAACTGCTTACTGATAATAAAATGTTCTCCTCCACTGCCTACACGAAATTCTTCCTGATTAAGTCCGTGTGTGGACTCCCTCATTCAGGAACAAGAATGCTCTGTTTTCTCTTCAGTTAAAATCTCTGTAGGAGTGTCCTTTTGAAAGAAATTATTTTAAATTCTTGTTCTAAAATATTCTGTACTCACTTCGAAGCATAGACCTAAGTATCTTTTATCTAGTGTTGTAATCAGTTCTGACTCCAAACTAAGTTTTTCTGGATTATAAATGCTGTCTTTATCAATTTTGGCAGGTAGCGTCAATACAGTGTGCTTGATAAACTGCACAGGGAGAAATTGGAAGTTTAATGAACTTCTTGTAAGCAAGAAAATATTCTTATAGGTATCACGTGTATCAAAAGTAAAGCACATACTGGAAAAATTAAATTCTAAGACCTTTGTAGTCTTCAGTCATATCAGTTTAATCTGCCCTCTTAAAAATTTTGCAGACTCAGCTGGGTCTGAACGCTCCAGGGGCTTCAGGAGCTGGCTCATCTTGGGACTCCAGAGCTAACCTACATTGCCTGTTTACTCTTCAAGGAAAGTGTGTGATTTCCAATGTTAGTTACGTACGTCAGTCAGAACTTGCAGTGGAAATCTTAGCTACAGTCTGATTTATTTTTTTTTCAATCCATGCTCTTTTTGCAGTAGCAGAAATATTAACTGGCGTATCTCTCAAATTTAAATGTCTCATATACATATGTATATTTTCATGTGTGGAGCAGAACTGAATGTTCTTTTAATCGGCCTATTTCTCTGCATTTTCTTTTTTTTCTTCTAGAGATCAGTGCTTTTCTTACATGTTTGAAGTAAACAATTTTGAGTAGTTATCCTGTAGTATGAAGGTTACTGCTCTATACTCAACTCCATTCTTTACATGAACTTTCACGGTGTTAATTTCTTCCTGTACTGTTTATGGGTTGTCATGTGATGCTGCTTATAAGTGCGCTGAGTAGTGCTTCCTTTTCTTTTTTTCTCCATCTAGTTTAAGGTGGGATTTTGGATGTGTACTTCCAGAGCTGATTTCACTTTCATGTTTCTGAATTTACTCATGTTCTGTAACAAACATTTTGTGGGTCTGTCTAATCAGAAGACTTCCATGCTGTTGTTTAGGTAGAGTCAGTTTCATGAAGCTTTGTGGCTTGTCCTTAGTGTGCTTTTTATTTATTCTTTTGGATAATTGACAAAACCTGCCAAAATATCATCCTTATGATATACTACATAGTTGCCATAATATTTTTACTGTTTTTAAATGAAAAAAAGAAAAAGGAGAGAGAAGTAAACTGTTACCTACAATTTATGATTCTGCACTCAGTTTTGTCTTGGTAAAATGCTTTACTGTGCACACTTAGGACCAGTTTTCAGGATTTCATCAGATGGCGTCAGTTGAGAATGAGACATTTCTCAAACTGTGTTTTTAACCATGGTGTTTGTGTTTGATGCAAAGTACATGCAAGCTGCTAGAGGAGCTCCTGTTTAATTATGGTCAGTGTTTCATAATTTTGCATTGAGCTGTGAAGGCTTGCCTCCCCATTATTTACCAGTTTAATCAGCTAATGCCCCAGTAGCACTCTAACTTAATCACGCTACTAGGTATTGCTTTAATTACGTGCGATGCATACCTAAAGATGCAGCAGTCAGGTCCTGGTAAGGAGCTGTGAAGAGTCTTCTAGAACCACATATTACAGATTTCTGTTCATATTCCCAGAACTCCATTTTATTTAGATGGACAGCAGCAGATCAAGCGCTTTGAGACATCCAGATACTTCATTTTTGTATCCAAATAGATTCATGTGTTGTGTTGAATTAGCACTATTGTATATTATTGATATAAACACATAAAATAAAAACTGCTTAGCAAAGAATATGCCAGTGATTTTGCAGAGCAGTAATTGCAATAAGACTTTGATTTTTTAAAAAGAATAATCTTATCAAACTGCTTTCCATGCAAATGTAACTGCTGATATTATAGTAGAATAATTGCTATAGAATCACTGTGCTTGTCTTTTCAACCATGGTTAAAAAATTTGTATGATTAATAAAATTTGTTTTATTCAGAGAAAAACAAAATTAAATAATAAGGAGTTTAGGAGGCTAAACAGCTCTTGTAGAGTTTTCATCCTGTCTTTCATTCTTAAGAAAATATTTCTTAATGAATCTAGGCACGTCCTTGGAATTTTTGGTAAGTCAAAATAGGATTGGGTTTTTAAGCATGTGGGTGGCTCCATTGATTTTCTCGTTACCTTAAAATAAACTTTGACTGAATCTTGGGAGAAAATTTTACTATGCTAAAATAATACCTGTAAAAGATAAGTGCTTTATTGGGCAGGAAGGGGAAGGGAAGATCTCAGTTCAATGAAAATGGTTTTTTTCCCTGGAAAGAAAGATTTTTGATATCTGTTTAAATGGGATGAAAAAAATTAAAATTCTTTTTCAATCAATAATGAGAAAACCTTTATATTGTAAATACATATACATATTTGTATATATGGCATTCCTTGCATTTAATCAGAAGAACAAAACCTGAAGTTCCCTCATGTTTTAAAAAGATAAGTAAACAATTTCCAGCTGTTAGAAGCTATTATGAACTAATTTTTCTCCAAACAATGTAGTTGTGAGTGAAACTTTAGAGCCAGTAAAGGTTTACAATACAAAAAAAAAAAAAATCAATATATCTTTTTAATAGTAGTGGAGAATTTGTTTGGGTGCATCTGCTGTTCCATTTTAGGAGTTCTACTCTGATATGTCCGTCCCAGATGAATACATTTCTTTTCATTCAGGGTTTTCTATAGCAATCTCGTTTAACTTGCAGGAGCTGTTAAATCTGTTGATTCAGTTTGGATTTGGAGCGTCAGAGCAATGCGGGAGGTGGTGCAGAGTTCTATGTGCTTGAGAAGATCTGAAGTCACGTGTATATTTTGGGGGACTCCTGTTTCATTTTTGCAGGCAAACAGAATCTAAAACAATAACAAATATGTTGATTTCGCTTTTTTTTCCCCCCCCAATAAATATTTGGGAAATAGTTTTTATCTGGTCTTTCACATCTGTGCTTGCAGCAAACACGGCCTCTTCAATGCAAGCTCAGTTGTACCCTCTGTATCCCAGCACTCAAAACAACAAACTCTTATTTAGATTGTGATCATAGACTTAAACCTCTTCCAGGGCTTGTGTCTGTGTAGCAAGTTCTGTGTTGCTCTCAAGGAGGATTTTCAGAGTTACAGCTGAACTGTAAATGCTGCTCCTGTCGAGCTGGAACACTAATTGCTGAACAGACCTTGATAAAATTGCCTGGTAGCGATCCGTTAAAAAAAAGAAAAAAAAGTGTGTTTTTAATTGTAGTACAGCACAGCTTTCCCTGAAATTGAATAGCCCTCATCTGGGATCAAGATGAGTTTTAACTACTGTGTCTGGATTTCGGGGGCAGGATGATTTTTCCGAAGTTTCCGTTCTTTGCTGCTCAAACACCATCAGTTTGTGTTTGGTGGCTTCATGTTAACTGTTTATATTTTCCTTAGTTATCCTCTGAGATCTACATGTACAGGAAAAAATTATAGCATGATTTATTCCAATTTGTCATTGCTAGTTAAAAATTGCTAGCAGTTACTTTCTAGGTGGGTTGTAGTTTCTTTCTAAAGGTGAGGGTTAAGGTTTTATTTCTCTGAGCTGTGAAGTCAGAGAAATAATGCTTATTAATTTTAGTCAAGTGTGTTAGAACTGGATTCAGGGGTTAGTAAAGTTTCTGTGCCATAAGTATTGGTGAAGATAAATGACTAAATTATATTATTACCAAGAACATTGTAAGAGTATTACAGAAATTATTAGAAGAATGTATGTATAATATATTTAGTATTACCAAGTTAAGTTAACCAGTTTGCTTTATGCATTGATTATGGATTAAGTTAATTCTTCAAAATTTGCTTTACAATTTCTCTGCAGACTGCAGAGCCACTTTTCATATCCTGGCTATTTACCAAGGTGTGTTGGCATTTAGGAATTTATTTAAACGCTTTCATATTTTTACACAGAACTTGTTTCCATTTATAAGCTTTTTCTAATTGATTCTACTTCTTCCATCTAAGGTGATGCATATTTAAGCTAAAAGTCTACTTCTTACCACTTGATGTGAAGAATTATGAATTTGTGAGCATTCTCTTGTTCAAAAAAGTAGATTGGCATTTAGGTTTTATAGCTCTCAACGTATTCCCACCTACTCAAACATAAAATTAAATATCACAGCCCTGATGAAAAGCAACAGCTCTGCACTGATGATGTAAAGGACAATATCAGTTGAATACACTTAGGTAATTTTTTTTCTTAACCACTGCATAATTTAAATAAATAAATCCCCCAAATTCTAAGAACTCAATTTACAAATGTTTGAGTCAGACTGGTAGTCCTTCAGTTCAAAACTGCTACCAGAAATGGCTGTATTATTTCTTGTGCTAGAAGAGCAGTGGTGGATTTTGTTCATTAATATTTGAATTATGTGGCAATGAATTCAGCAAGTGTGATGTGATCTTGTGCACTACTCAAATGAGTAACTGTCCTTGTTGCCTTGAACCTTGAAATAGTTCTCACAAATACTGTTTACAAGCAGTTTTAGGACCCAAGACCCTGACAGATAATCTTTGCTTGTTGATCTGATATGTTAAGATGGTGTGAAACCCTTATAAACTCAGGTAGCAACTCAGCAGACATGGGGAGTGGGCTGGAGAGGAGGTGGTTCACTTGTTAAACCAATGCTGTATTAAGTGTAAATACCTACAACTTGAATTTCCTGGGAGGCGGATGCTGGCAGTTGTCTTTGTTATTTCATGCCAGTGAGGCGAATGCTGGTGACCAGGTCTGTGGTCAGAAAGGGGCGCTTGCTGAATCTTGGAGTTTTGTTAGATCATTTAAGGTCATTACCTCGTGTCATGATTAAAATGGCACATAAATTCAAGATTGGATCATCCTTCTGGGATGTCGTTGCATGCTCTGAGCTGTGACTCTGGTGAAATTTTCTCTGCTCCCAGGTTGTAGTTTTGATGCATAAGTTGGGTCTAAGTGGCATCATCTAATGTCTCTCCTGCAAACTGTATGAATACAGAGTAGTGTGGTTTTAGCAAATTAATTTAAAATAAAAAACATTTGTTTGTTATTTTGCACTATTGTTTCAATATTGTATGAGCTTGAAATGACTGATAGTTCCAAAAAGAATATTAGGAGTGTTTAGAAATACGTGCACAGCCCACAAGTTATTAATTTGAAATACAGCCGTAGAAGGAGACTAGCTAATACTAGTGTGTTAGTATTATTTGTTAAACATATGCTAAAAGGGTAAGAAACTGGTTTTATACCAGCAAATTAATTCTCATTCAAGAGGATACAGTATCTTGTCAAAGAAACTTCTACTTTATGCTTTTAGCTAAGCTTCTAGTGATAAAGAATTGCTAATACTGTTGATAACATAGGAGTTTTATTGTTAGTAATTAAACAAAGCGCTTTGGCTACAAATGATAGTATCTGAGAGGTTGCTTGGGACACTAATAATTAGTTACTTGGTGTTTCCTGTTTCGGGAAAATTGAAGTAAAATGATATATTAAAGGCGTGCAGTGACGGCCAACTGTACTTCTTACTCCTGACATGCCTGTTACGTATTTGCTGCCTTTTTCTTTCTATCCTCTTTAATATTTCCTTCTTCACTATTTGGAAGGCTTTGAAAAGTGTTTATCACTTTAAAGCTGTTCAGAGTACTGACAGTGTTTCCATCACGTGCTCTGCTATCAAACAGAAGGGGAATGGAGCACATTCTTACTGGTTTTCATTTGTACGAAAGAAGTTGCAATGCTCCTCAGACAGTGGTTCTTGGTAGCTGTAAACCTTGGTAGGAGTCTTATGCTAAGGATCAGAAATAATATTGGCTCATGTGAAATCTTTTTCTTAAACTTTTTTCATGGTGTAAGTTTCTCAATATCTTTGGTTTGTAGTTATAGAAAAAGAAAATATGTATTGAAGAAATCTACAATGTCCACGTGTTTAAATATTTCTGGATGTTATGCAGTAAGATAAATCTAAATTTAAAAAAGCAAGAGAAAGTGAAATTGGAGTGGAGTCTGGTGATATTATTTATTCCATGTCTACAGTATGCTGTTAACTTTTCATAGAAACAGAATAGATAGTTTCTGTTCAGAACAGTTTGTTTCAGGGTGGAAAAAGGGATTTTAGCCAAGGATCTTTATGCTTTCATGCAGAAATTTATAAACTGGCAAGAGAACTTGTTTGCTCAATGAAAATTTTTCACAGAATTGATCCAGTTTACAAGCTTCTGAAAGTCATTGTTTTCACATAGCGGATTTTTTTAGACTTTTTTGGCCAAAATATGAGCAGATTGCATTTTTACTGATAGAAATGCATGACTTTAGCACCATACTGTTGTTCATCAACTTTTGATAGCAAGGAGCATTGTGATTCTGGGCACTGGATCAGAAAGAAGTGTAACTGCATTTATTCCTCTCATTGGCACCATATCCATGTAGAGGAGGAAACATTCTGATCTACAGCACATAGAGACGTTCAGAAAATTCCAGGGAGATGCTTGTGAAGTACTGGGCATAGGGAATGAGAGCTCAAAGCAAGACACCAAAGCTGACAGAAATGGAATATTGTGTGTAGGACTGCAGGAGCACAGCAAGAGGTGAACCCAAGGAGGGACTAAAACTAAGAAAAGGAGAGGAGCAAATATGCAAGGAAAGATGTAGCTAGAGCAGCCTAATCACAGAATATCCCCATGTCCTAAAACAGAAGGTCCTTAAAATCCCCAGCTGTTCAATGGATACTACTGCAACCCATAGTAAGCTCCATATCCCTTAATGTGCTTCTTGAATACCAAAGGGCCATTGAGACTAAAATAGTAAACAGTAGTGCATGAAGTGAGAATAGGCTGTGGTTGCACAGATACAATTACTTAACATAGCAACAGGCATTTCTGAATTGTTTTAATCTACCATTTCACAAAAGAGGATCAAAATTTGGAATAGATTGCGCAGGTACCTACCAGCTGTCAGCCTTGGAGATAAGTGGAACTTAACTGAGCTGAGCAACATAAAAGAACTCTGAAGCTGGCTTTGAGTAGGGACCAGAGGTCTTCCAGAGACCCCTTCCAGCTTGACTTACATCTTAACGCTTACTTGATTAAAGAGCGTTCAGTTCTTTCTTCGAAAGAATTTAGGAGCAGAGAAAACATGTACTGATACTTCCTAGCATTTTTCCAAACCCAAAAGGTGCAAACCAGGAACCTGGTTGGATGGACATTGTTTCGTGAATGATCTTCCAGGAAATTCTTACTCACAAGTTTACCAGATTTCCCTTTAAATCCATGTTAAATTTTAGCATCCGGAATTATATTTAACAACAACTTCGGAAGGTCAGTCACAGCATGCCTCATCTGCATCATTTTGGAATATATTAGCTGCTTTGACATATTAGTGACAAGTGCTAATGTAACACTTACATTTTATGAAACAAAGTGAGATAAAAATGGAAGAAGTGATTGTCCAAGTCCATCACTAGAAAGTGTCATATTGGACAAATACCCAAGAATACAAGTCTTAAAATAAAAAACAAGAAAAAAAGAAAGATGATTCCTAATCAGAGCTTGAAAAGTGAGGGGAAAAAAAAATGCTCAAACTAACCTTGAAGTCAGTAGGGAAACCAGTGTGTTCCCTGCTGAAATTATTTCCTGCGATTATGAAACATGTTTTCGAAGTAATAATTAAACTGAGAACACCTAATGAAAAGTCAAGGACCAGAATTTACTTGTGAACAAGCAGCTCTGTGATTATGCTGACTGCAGCTTCATTTCAACCTGCATCCATCCGTGCTGTTCACTTTGTGCTAGAAGTTAAAAAAATATGGGAGTGGAAAATCTTTAGTGGTTTTGGGGTTTTTTAGCCTTTCCACTGAACATACATAGTGATTAAATATTGAAAAGCAATGAAAATGTTCATTGCTTCTGAAGATATACCTGGAATCTTTTGTAAGCCATGTTGCTTAAACTTCCCATAGTGTTTTGATAATTTAAGATGCTTATTTTCTATGTGAACTGTTAGTCTGGACATAGTAAATATGTGTGTGTTCTCCTGTTTGAACACTTGCAGAGAGAAGCAAATGAGGTATAAGTGTTTCAACCATTACATTCTCACCAATAGCATTCTCATCTGGTGACCAATATATTTGATGTTATTTTGCTGTAAAATAACTTGTATTGTCTGTATAGAGACTAAAATCTTGTGCTTCATTTGTTTGTAACGTGTCAGAAGTAGCTTGTATGCTGGAACACTTTCCTCATTTTGTGTTACAAATCTTATCATAAGACACTATATGAAATACATATTTTAGGACAGCTCTCTGTCTGTGATTTTCTTGGACAGTTTGTCATTATTCTACAATTATGCCACTGTAAACATATTTAAAGAAGTGTATTTGGCACATGTCAAATACGGAAAAATATTTTTACACCCTTTAGTTAGAAACCAGTCTGATGAATTGGTGTGATTTGCAGTGTAATCTTTAAATCCAAACAAAGAAATAATTGATGCTTTTTCATTAGAGTTTAACTAATTTATTCAGCACAGTGGTGGTTCTTAACATATTCTGATAGGTTCTAAGATTACTTAGAGATAAAACTACCAGATTTTGGATATAGCTTTGCTTATTTTTTTTTAAGGTTAAAAAGGGTTTGTTCGATTCCCTTATTTTTATCATTGAATGACTTATTTAAGCATAAAAGTTTTAGCATGTCAGACAGATTTGAGTGATTTTTAGGTTGTTCTCCACACCTAATATTTTTGAGTAAAAATAAGAGAAGGTACATTTTACAATGGTAAATTGTTTATGATAAATCATTTACTGTTTTCATCTGCAGATGGTATCTCTGCTAACTTTGTATAGTTTACCATTGGCAGTTGGTTTAAATGTTTGATTTTGTATTTCTGTTTTTCATGTAAAGATTTAAAATGTGTATGTTAATTAGGAATTTGTGATAGCAAGGTAATTGTAGAGAAGCTCACTAACACTAGTGAACAATACTGTCTGCTGTAAGGTGTTTGAGACCTGTTACTCATTTTTCAGACAGTGGTGCTATCTGAGTTTTATATTGAGAGTATGGGAATTGCTAGTGTTGTGATCCTGAAGTTACACACACTGGTGTACAGCATTCACTCAGGTGCTGGGATTTTGTTTCCAATAGAAAGCTGATCATCACACTGGGCAAAAAGCAGAAAAGGAAAAACGAATCTTCAGATGAATTGTCTGATGCTAAGCAGACTCCACAGAGGCCACTGAAAGATGAAGACTCGCAGGTAAGTAGTCAGTATTCTTCCTTTATCAATTTCTGTGTGTTATTTCTACAGATCTTTTTTCCCCTCTCTCCAGAAAGTTGCACGTCCTTTGACAGAGTGACAGTTACTGTCACACTTCTGTGTATCTCATAGGTAGAACCTTTCATCATCAGCCACTTTCCTCAGTTGAAAATCAGAAAATCCTACAGGGTAGAATCCCTTTTCTGTGATGGGACATCAGTGCCCTGCTTGTATCTGTTTAACTTCAATACAGAAGCCCATAGGTTTGAGACTCTTAAGTACTTACACTGAGCTGGCAGTTAGACCTGATCCTTGCTTTGGCTGAGTGTGAAAACACAGAGGTTGCCTAATAGAAGGGACATTTGTCAGTAAAACTGGCTTTTTGAGAAATTTTAAAAGGTTTTTTTCAAGCTTTAATGTGTTTTTTTCTGGGCTCTGCTTCTGTAGAAACAGAAAAAACAGATTTCTTGCAGTGTTGGATCTGAAGGCAGCAGTGGTCAATATGCTGATAGGTTCTAGTTGCTTGTGGAATACTTCAGAAGTGCCAGATGAAGAATTGAAGTGGCCGAGTCGTTCCCTTGAGGAATAGCTCTCTTGTAACTTACTTTCTGCATTTTTGTCATAGATTGCCCAGGAATAATAGTAACATAACTAATTATTTCTAAAACTTGTGCACAAAGAAGCATGAACTGTTGATAAGAGATTATATTCTATTTATGTGTGTATTAGTAACAGAATTATAACTTTTTGCTTTAGGGCAATCTCCAGTAAAGTAAGGTTATGTGCTGGAAATGCACAGGTTTTTATCCTGTGGCAATTTCATCCACAGAGGCAAAATCAGTATTCAAAATAAGGTGCTGTTGAGTAGAAATTAATTGCATTAGTTGATGATAGTTGTCAAAAAACAATTATGAGATACTGAATTGCCCTCTGGTGTTTCCCGGATAATAATGCTGGAGGGGTAAAGGGATCAGAAGCCATTTCCCAGAATGACTTCTCATTAACTGAAGTGATAGCTTGTCTTAGGTAAAGGTTACCTGGAAGGAACTGTAATTTCCCAGTAGTGTTCTGTTATGAGATAGACATAAATTTGTAGGCCAACAAATACAATGTGAAAGACTGAAGATCAGTTCTTTCCTGGGTGCGTCATGAAATCACCTGCTCATGGTGTGAAGGGAAAACAGGGCAGAGATAATAAGGGGTGGTGTGAGAGAGAAATAACTTTTACTGCAGAATGTCACAGCATTGCCCTGCTCTCTTTGAAGGAAATGGGGAGAAGCCGGAAAGACATAAATTGCTTTACTTCATTAATTCATTTTCTCTTTGGTTTTCAAACATGTTCACGATTTTATTTTCAAAGAGCTGTTTCTAATTTCTGTTGCAAATAGCTGTTTCAAAGCTCTGGGGGTAATTTTAGGCCTTCCCCCCCCCCCCCCCCATTTTTGATTATTCTTTTCCCATCAAAT
>VXBT01011472.1:2199028-2243031 GCA_013400235.1 Oriolus oriolus
GTTTTTTCTTAATGTGTGATGCTACTTTATTTTATGTCTTAGAGCCATTTGTTTATGGCCATAGTTCTTAGCTCAGGGAAATACAAAAATTTTTTTCTGAACAGCTCAGATTATGTATTAATGTGTTGGAGAACATATGTCAATGTTTTGCTAATCACTTCATACTTTAAGAAAAGACATAGTGAGAAGAATTGAAAATGCCAGTTACATAATTCTGCATTGCTCATATTACCTGGCTTTTTTTTTTTAAACCTACTTCTGTCAGCAAACTATTATTGATTTAACTAGAATGTGACATTAGTGTGTCTTTAAATTAGAAATTCCTTTTGTTGCTAACACCCAACCCCACACACACTTTATGGAAGAACAGCTAATCTACATAACTGTGCAAAGCTCATGAAGTAGTTTAATTTTTGCAGCTTCTCTAGAGGAATGGTCGTGCCCATTCTTTGCCTTGTACATTATACGTAGATTACTGCTCTGTGCCTGTAATGCAGTTAAAGTACAGCTATGTCTTTTACCAGAGACCAGCCAGACCATGGGCTGAATTACCAGTCAGGAAGAAAAGTTCCTGTGCTGCAATCTCACTGTTACTTAATATCTGCTCTGCAGAAGCCAGTGTGACCACAGGATTTTGGGTTTTGTCCTATTCACGACTTGTTCTCCCAACTGAGTACTGCAGTGTAATATAACATTGCAACCTGCAATGGATCTTCCTGCACAAAAATACCCTTTACTGTGTAGCTCAATATAATAAATGTGTTTTGCAAAGACGGTTTTGTTTTGCTGGTTTTTTTTTTGTGATGATCAGTTCTCTAAAGCAGATTATAGTGTTTTCAAATGTTAGCTGACTACTAGTTTGATACTGCTATTTTTATCCAGTGAATCCAATTTACAAATTAATCTTATGGTTAAATAGGCAGTGTCTCATGTATTGGTACTGAGAGGTTGGAAAAGTTACGCAATATCCTAATAATCTTAAGTATTTGAAACTGGGAGCGAGAAGGAATTATTTTCTTTGACTGAACATTATTTCTTCAGCTGGAATTTGTTGTCCTCAGATTCTTGCAGAAACCAGAATGAAAGGTTAGAGAAACTGCAAAGTAAGCCAAATAATGCTGTGAAACAAGCCTTGATTAAGGTGGAGGAGAAAATACAGACATTAACAAAGGAACAGACTTCATTAGCCATCATGTCAGACTTCATCAGCAGTCTGACCAATATGATCTAGTGACGTCTTCATAATTTTTTGTATCGCACTGTTGTTTAGTAGAGACACCTCAGCTTATTTTATGTGTTTCCCTCTGACTCTGGGGTTGGACACTAATGCTCTGCTGTTACACTGCATTGGGAAATTGCTGTTGAAATACTGATGCTCATGGGAGATCTGTTAAATATCATCTTTGCTCCCATACCCTGAAAAGACTGTTTCGTGTTTGCTTTTGAACCCTAAAAATAAAAGTATTGTATGCTTACATGAAACAGAAAATAACTATTTAATTAATTGAACATAAATGAATCAAAGAGGTATGTTATTTCACCTTTTTTATCAAATGTTGGCCTTTGGTTTTTGGTACAGCTGAAGTATTGCTTAGAGTGTCCCAGAACATGCAGCTCATGTTAGGGGAAATTTTGGGTGAAACCTCTATCTCTTTTCTTTCTCCTGCATGGCAGAAGAGAAGATCAAATCGTCAAGTTAAAAGGAAAAAATACGCTGAAGAAGGAGAAGGGAAACAATCAGAAGAAGAAGCAGCTAAAGTTTCTGTAAAAATCAAAAAGAATTCTGCCCCTTTACCTGCTGAACAGCCTTTACAGTTATTTGTGGTAAGTAGAAATTGACTTGGTCTGTGGGAGCTTTATATTTGTCTCAAGTAGTTCAGTGAATAAAGCTCCTAACTTGGAATACATTGTTATTTCTAAGCCACAGTTTAGTGTGACACTTGGCTAAGATCTTGAAAACTGGAAGAAATTACTATTTTTTTGGTGTTGCAAACACTTGTTGACTTACTTGAAGTTAAGAATAAGGATAAGACTAAGGATGCGTGTATCTCAAGTAATTTTTTATGTGGCATAGGCATATGCAAAAGCTCTGTTCTAATGTTACCATGACTTAGAGAAGCATCAAATTATTTGAGGGATCTCTGCTTACTGAGATATTTAAAAAGGACACTCCTCCTCTCCCAACAGCCTGTTCAGGTTTACACTTCACTGTTTAACTTGGTAGACTCAAACTTAGTGTCGAGCCATTCGAGGTAAACAGAGTGGCAGGGAAGAAATAGGAAAAAAGTGTTTATGAGATGCTTGAAAGAGTGCCAGAAGTTGTAAGGGAAGGGGAACGATGGTATAATTGGGAACAAATCAGACAAGAGGAAAGGTGACTATTGCAAGCAACTTTTACAGATGATCTCTTTATCTCTGGAACCACAGCCCCAGTTGTGGCAGAGCCATGTAATGCAATCTGTGTCTCATCCAAGCCTTGCTGGAATTCCCAGTCACAGCCTTTTCTCTCTGATTCCCCAGCATGTTTGTTACCTGTGTGCAGAGTAGTTGTATCAGACTGAGTTTGTCACACGCTGCATTTCTTTCCTCTTTTTTCACCTTCCTGTCAGAGTTCTTCTCCAGTTGTGTGAAACTAAATTCTGGGTATGTCCAGTGCATCAGTTTCACTCAGCAGGGCATTCACGGTGTCTGGAAAGCATCAGAATCCCCAGTGCTTGCACTGAGTGTGTTCGGCAGGTGAGCACTGCAGCTGCTGCTGTGTGGAAGTGCCAGACTTGCTGTACCTTCTGCATGTAATCCTTTCTGGGTAGAGACCTGGATTTTAAATTTTACTCCCAGCCTCTTAGGGAATGCTACTGGTAGGGGTTAAATTTACCTTTATTGCTCATCTTCTGACAAGCCACTTGTGGTTGAAGGTTTTAAGCCTGAGAGAGAGGGCATTTACTGCAGTTTTATAATATCATTGTTTTCCTGTGTTTATAGGAAAATCCAAGTGAAGAAGATGCTGCAATTGTAGACAAAATCTTATCCTCCAGGGTAATAAAGAAAGAAGTAAGTGATTCTCATGGAATAAAATAGTTTGTTTGAAAAAGGGGTTTGCATCTGTCATTTTACATTTCCTCTGAATTTCCTTTCCTAGATATCTGCTGGGATGACAGTAGACACAGAAGAGTTTTTTGTAAAATACAAGAACTAGTAAGTATTAAAAAATTGTTGCATTGGATGTGTTGACTGAGCTGTTAAATATTATATTTATATACTGAAGTTTTGTTCTGTTTGAAGGTTGTTTTGTCATCTACTGAGATTTTTCTTTACCAATTTAATCTTTAAATATCTAAGAATCTGCAATATATTGATAGTAGTAATTCTAAAACTATCAGTATTGTGAAACCAGCACTGTCCAATAAGCTGGCAGCCTTTATTTGCCAAAGAAGAGATTTTTTTTTTTTTAGAGAAGATGTTTATTAAATTAGAAGATATATTTATTAAAGTCAGCAGGGACTACATGCCTGAGGCAGATTTTAATTTCATGACTTTAAATCAGAGGTGTTATGTGAATATAGATTAGATTTACAGTGTCATGCATTTAGGAGATGCTGATGTAGTAGTCGGTCTTATTGTTTCAAAAAGAAAGAAATAACTTCTAATAGAAGTGATTTTACATCAAAAGCAGGAAATCAAAAAAGAAAAAGACTGGCAAAAAAAAGAACTTTTTCTGTATTTTATTTTAAATTTCATATCTATTTGATTGTCACTACTCAATCCTCGATGCTGAAAATCCAAGCACATTTTAGTTTTACATATGTGAATAATTTAATCAGATTTTTTCCTAATAAATGTAATCTTTTTTTGAGACTCTGGTTCCACATCTTGTCGGAGAACATTTACCTCGTGTTTTTTTGAAAGGATAAAGTCTGTCCTTTCATCTGAGAATGAGTAATCCCCAGCTGTACTTTATTTCTAGCATATCTTTAGAAAGCTTAAAAAATGATGAAAATACACTAAAAAAGGGGTGTGAGGAAGAAATATGTGTGCTTCTGTAATGTAATTTCAGGAAGGCTCTCCTGGGGGGCAGTTAGATGCTGCAAGTGCTGGTGCTGATGGTTCCTCCTCCTTTGACTCAGAGCTTCTCTCCCAGCCCAAGGCAGTGACAGGTTCCTCTCTGCCAGGGGCTCTGCTGCTCCTCACTGAGCTTTCCGTGGGCTGAGCTCTGTAATCCAGCAGTGCCTGTGGAGAGATGGTCGCAGGAGGTACATGGGAAAATCAGATCCAATATATTAAGTAATTTATGTCTCTGGGTACTTTCTGATATAGGTGTCAGATTTTAAACTTGACTTGTTTAAGCTCACTTGAAATAAGCTTGTTTCTCTTCTTAGGACACATGAAAGAGATTTGTGAATCTATAGAGTTCTATGGAATGCAGCTCAAAAACGCTGCCTTAACTTGGTGCTGCAAGATGATTATTTGGAGGAATAAATCTTTGATCTTTATGGTGGATTCTGTTATTTTAACGATGTATTAAAATAGATAGTAAGCTTTTGCTTTCACCAATGTGTTAATGTCAATCTCTGTGATTTTAGCTCATATCTCCACTGTGAGTGGGCCACAGAACAACAGCTTTTAAAAGATAAAAGAATCCAGCAGAAAATAAAACGATTCAAAGTAAGGAAAGCACAAAGAGCTCACTTTTTTGCAGATGTGAGTATGAAATATAAATTAAATATGCTTTTTTTCTTTTTCCTTTTAAAGTTGTGATTAGTAGTTTGCTTTTATGTAAAAGGGCTGATTGTTAGGAATTAAAATGAGCCATTGGTGTTGGTTGCAGCAGGCTGGTGGGTTGTTTAATCTAATTTTAAGAGCAAGTCTTCTGGAGTCACTGAACTAACCTGATTTATATGGTTTAGAAGTGGAATTGGTTGAGTAACAACTTAGAAGTGGTAAGGAGGGAGGAATTATGTCAGTAGGGCTAGTTTCTCTAGGACTTCCACAAGACAGCACTTCATCCCAGAATGAGTGGATCTAGTGTCAAATCCCTCTTCAGTGAGTGCTGCCAAAAGAACCAAGGGGATATGTGCAGGGGGCTGGTGTGGAATTTAAGGTCTGTTCAAAAGTCTCAGTAATTTCCAGCTACCAAATTCATTTTGTGTATAATGAGACCAAGTCTTAGCAAATACCAACTGGTTTTGCCTCTCTACTGATTTTATTAATCTTTCACTGCAGATGGAAGAGGAACCTTTTAATCCTGACTATGTTGAAGTAGACCGGGTATTAGAAGTGTCTCTTTGTGAAGATAAAGACACTGGTGAGGTAAATATGTCTTAAAGCAAGTCAGGAAGATGCACCTTCAAGTAGTGTTTGACAATTGTAATTTTATCTCAGAGTAATGCTTTATTGATTTTAAAGCTTCACGAATATTTTTAATGAGATATGACAATCTTATCCTTTCCTGTGCTGGCTGTGGATTTGAAAGAGAAATCAGTGTTTAATAGCTTATATTTTTATTAGTATTAATAGGTCATAGTAGAGAAAGCTTAGATATTGACTGACACAAATGTGAGGTTCAGTAATTGTCTTGTGGGTTCCATCAAAAGGCTGATCCCATATACTGTCCTGTGTCTCTGATAGTGGCATGAGGTCACTGGTAATAAAAGCTTTAGGCGACCAGTGATTTGAAGTGCTTTGACAGCCACCAGTGAACCTTTCCCTCTGTATTTATCAAAACTTTTTTTTAATTTAAAGTAATTAAAGTACCTCTTTCTGGAAAGCTATTACTGAACGAAAACATTATGAGATTAAAAAAAGAAAACGGAAAAGCAAGTCAAGCAATTAAATTGCCAAAATTCAGAAAGAGTCTGAGACAAGTGGAGATCAAAGACTGAGAAGAAAGTTGTTGATTAAGGCTACTGGAATATCTATAATGCTTATTCTGCTTGTGTAGATAGCAAAATGAGCAGACTTTTACCTTTACAGTGATTTCTGCATTAATCTCCTAAAGCAGGGTTGAGAGTTAAAATGACTTTTCATTTGTATGCAGCAGATTTGTCATTATTAAACTTTTAGAAAAAATATGTTGTCACAAGACTTTCCCCTCAGCTTCTGGAAGGACGACTCTTTATTTGGTTTTTAAATATTTATGTACTGAATCTAAATAAGATAATCTGCTTTGGTTCAATTTTTTTATATATGTTGTTTATCAAACCTGTAAAGCTCTATCAAATTTTTTTTGGATAAGACCTCTGTTTTAGGAGCTCCAAAGTTTTTTGTTTCAGGCCTAGGTAGCCTGATGGGGAGAGTGGAGGAAGTATCCTGGGTAGCACTTCCGTAGTTAGTTCTGCCACCCTGCCCCAGTTCCACAAATATCACAAATACTGTAATTTATCTTTCCTGAGACTAAACCAGGATCTGCTTGTGGGTAAGTGGGATTGAAAAGTACTCCACAGGTCTACAAAAAGTGGCAGTGTGAGGAACCAAGGATAAGTAGGTAGATAACAGGGATCTACACTGAACATTTAAAAAATTATCAGAAATATGCTTTTGATTCCAGCTCTTGTGTAAGCAAGCTACTCTAATAGTAAGGCATATTAGCAGTCTGTATACTAAATTAAAAACTGATAACATTCAGAATTTTCTTCTGCAGCCTGTTATTTACTATTTAGTAAAATGGTGCTCGTTGCCATATGAAGACAGTACGTGGGAGCTGAAAGAAGATGTAGATCAAGCAAAAATAGAAGAATTTGAACAATTGCAAGCTTCCAGGCCTGACTCAAGGAGATTGGTAAAATTATAGCTAATTTACTTGTCTGTCTTGGTAAATCTGACTTGATTTTCCCAACTTTAAACTCTTGTGTTAAAACATCAGGCGTATTGACATTCTGTATAAAGCATCTGTGTGCCTTGTTACGTAGGAATAATAAAATATTCAGGTAGGCATAGATAAATAATCTTACCTTAGTTTTTATGCTAAAAAAATAAAAATTTTTACTTAGGAAAAAACCTGAAGTGCTGTGACTTCTTGAGCTTCTAACTGAGCAATGAGCTGCACATTGAACCTGTCACAGAATCTGAGCGCCTTTAAAATGAGCAAAAACCAGGATGATGTATTTACACCCTTTTATAGAGAAGAGAATTAAGTCTTGTCCTTCAGCACTGAAAAGAATTAGCAAATGAGATCTGTCAAACAGATTCTGTAATTTCTTCCTGCTTTTTTCTTCTTGTTGTTAAAGAGCTGGCTGAAAGAAAGAAAAATATGTGTAATAAGGAAACATGTTTTGTCTTTAAATTACCGATCTTCAGTCTCCTAGAGCAGGAGAAAGCAAAATGATTCTATTTCAAGTCCTGTATGTCATTGTCAGAGTAGGACATGTGTCCTGCGTGGTGTAGTACAACACTTGTTCTAACTCATTTCTTTTACGTAACTAAATATGCACAGTGTTTTAATTTGGAGGCTTTGGGATTTATTTTAATGGTTTTTCCATCTGCAGATAATGACAGTAGTCACGATTAACATCTTCATATTATATTGAGTTCATTTTTGTAGTATTTATTTAAAATCCTGACATTTTGGCATGTGGGAAGAAGAGCTTTTATACCTCTGTTACCATATTTGGCTGTGAGAGAAAAAGATGATTAAAGCGCAACTGTACAACTGACAGTCATCTCAGCATCAGCAACAAGTATTTTTGCTTCAGGCTCCAGCAGCTACAAGAAATTATTTGCTGACTGCAGCCCTGCAAGCAGGAGCGTGGCTGCTCCGGGTGTGGGGGAGTGGACAGATGGCAGCTGGTGGGAGAGGGGAGGAAGCCACAGCTGCTGGGGAGGGACAGCTGCTGCTGTGCCCAGACCTGGGCTCAGGTGATGCTGACGCTGGCAGTGCAGAGAGAGAAAATTCACATGGAAAATTCAGAGCTGCCACATAAGGCCACAAGAGTCTTGAGTGAATGCAAGCTTTTATAAATGCTGAGAAATGGGGAGGGGGGTGGGGGGGAAAGTACAGCTGGTGAGAAAAGCTCTTACTAAAATTACTTCCCTGGAATGTGTGAGTTTGTTCACGTTGGGAAGCAGGAGCTATCAGAAGAGTTTTCTGCTGGAATCCTACCTAGTATCAGTCAAAAACGGCGTCATTTCACCTCTAAGTTGCCTGCTAAGCTAGAGGCCGGGCTGTTCTGGCTCCAGGCTTGGGAACTAGTGTGTGTGTATATGTAAATATTTTATATGTAGCCTCTCAGCTTTCCTTAGCTTGCTAGGGCCCTGAAGGTGATACACCTCGATACTGTCAGTCTGTTTCGTCATGGCCTTTGCATCATGACCCTGCGGATGCTGATGATGACTTTGATCTGGTCCCTTGGGGAAATGTATTCAGGACACTAAACCTCTCAGAAGTTTACTTTTTTGTACTCCTGGCCCTGGCTTCCTGCATTGGCTGTGGGACAGAGTGGTCAGCATTGACCAGGGCAAGTGCAGAAGGGAGAGGGCAAGATCACAGAAACTGTGTAGATGCCCAGACTTCTTCAGCATCAGCGTTCAGAGCTACTTAAGACTTCAGGGGTGTTGGTAATGTCAAATACTTGGTTGGCTCTCTTGTAGGTCAGCTGCCTGTTCTTAGAGCTGCCAAAGTGAAACTTCATGTAGTCTAGAAATTTCATATGTAAAATGAATTAGTGTGTCATATTATTCCTGCCTAAGTATTTGTGTTCTATTTTTTAGAAACCAATTGCTTGGTTTTATTATGATGTAGTCTTAAATTAATTTTAAAAGTAGGAATTCATAGAGAAAAGTAAATACAAATTTCAGGTTTCTGCAGACTATTAACTAGTAAGTGATGTTAACAATAACACTTTACTTTTAAGGTTGAATAATAATATTCTAAATCTAAAGTGATACACTCACAAAATAGTGGGGTTAGATATTTTGGAAAAATAAAGCATATATCAACCTGTACATATATTAATCTTTCCCTTAAAGGACCGACCACCTCCAAACTCCTGGAAGAAGATAGAACAGTCCAGGGAATATAAAAATGGCAATCAGCTCAGGGAATATCAACTGGAAGGACTTAACTGGCTCCTCTTCAACTGGTACAATAGGTATATGCATGGAATATTTTTAAATGTAGATTTTGAACCATATGGAGTGAATCACTGTTACTGGGGATAAATACTGTTTTACCTAAATTAATCATGTCCCTTATAGAGATGATGGCAGCAGGCATAGCATTTACCATTGATCTGCAGAAGGAAATCTGATTTTAATTCTCATTCAAGCAGTGCGGAGCTGTATGACACCTGCAAACAGAGTGAAGGGCTGGATTGTATGGCTGAGGGTGAGCATGGAGTGGTACTTCATGCAGTGACTTAGTTACAGGCATCTGTCTAGTTCTGGAATCAAAAAGGGAAATTTGTTAATGATGCTCTAATGTACTCCTTTCATGTGAGCATAGCTGGGATACTTCCCATCTGTGATTTCCAGGGAATCTTCATTAATTTCTAGCAGTTTTGTCAAGGTGAATGTGCATGTACGAAACTTGCTTAATTTAAATTCCTTTAATTAGGGCAGAGGTAGTCCAAAAAGAATACTTCTGGAATATTTTTGTAGGAGAACTTCACCGAACATTCCATTCTCAGGTTTTGACAGTGCTAAGCCTGATGCAAAGCTTTACACAAAAGTTTTGTGAGCATTCTTTCACCTTAACCAGGGAGCACTTGCAAGAATCTTTTTGCAGCGCCGCAGTTTTGACTGTTGTTGTAAACTGGTGTATTTGAGCTTTGTTTTTGTAAATTGTTCATTTTAGTAACAGCTTTAGGGTCTGTACTTTCTTTGATGGTAGTAACAAATAAATATTTTTTGCTTTCAGGCGAAATTGCATTTTAGCAGATGAAATGGGCCTTGGCAAAACCATTCAGTCCATTACATTCCTGTATGAAATCCTCCTGACTGGTATAAGAGGCCCTTTCCTGATCATAGCTCCGCTTTCCACTATAACAAACTGGGAGAGAGAATTCCGCACATGGACTGACCTGAATGTGGTGGTGTACCATGGAAGTATGATCAGCAGGCAGATGATTCAGCAGTATGAGATGTACTTCAGGGACTCCCAGGTATTGTAACGTTACTTGTATGCAGTAAGTCACCCAAAACATGGTTCAGGTGGCAGTGATGACAAGTGTATTTGACAATATCTGTGTGTTTATCTTGGTGAAAGTCATTTCACGTTCCAGGATGTTACATATGAACATCTTCAACAAATGCTTACTGGGTAAATTTAGCGTGCAGTGTTTGCAGCAAGATGTGTGTGTTGTTTCACTGTGCTGAGTAATTTTGCAATTGAATAGCAGTGATGCCGATACTCTCGTGGAGATTAAAGTGTACACAGATGGCTGCAGTTGGGTCCTGAATTTGAAGAGCAGGGAGAGAAAAAAATAATACTAATTAAGCTCTGCTACCTTTATGTAGCTGTTGATTTCCTTTTGCTGATGTTAACTGTGTACAGTTTACTTCTCAGTCTGAAATACATACCCTTAAATGACATGAAAAAGCCTTGAAATCTGACTATATTAAAAGGAGTTTTTTTCCCCTTTTTTATGTATTGTGCATAACTTGTTTTTAATTGTCATGGTATTTCTTCAAAATTGATAAAGCTGAGAACTTCTTATTAGTTAGTGCTGAATACCAAAATGACATCTTGTTTGTCTAGTGAGTTATTCTACACTGCCTTGCTGAAGGCCTTATATGTTCTCCTCGTCAGACCAATGGAGTAAGCTGGATAAAAAGTTTTCATTTAGTTCTCAGGTGATACTGTAATTACTTACTGTAGGATTGCTAACTGTATTAATGTCATATATTTTGATTGACTGTAGAATTTTTCCCGTCACTCTTTCAGATTTTCTCAGGGTTAAAAATGGGGGTTTATCTACATGCACTTTTTTGAAACAGTTCTAATAAATGGTTATATCTGTAATTCAAAAGTGGTTAAAATTTTACTGTTGGTTAGATAGTATTGGATTTGGGTCCATGAATAATTACTCATTAGTATTAGTTAGAGAGTTACAAAGATTAATAAATGCAACAAAGCAATTTATAATGTAAAATCCAGTGTCTGGCTCCTGGCAAAATTTCAACAACAAAATCTGTAAATTGAGTAGATGGGAGGGAATGTAACAAATTGTGTTGATGAATTTCTAGGGCCGTATTGTTCGAGGTACCTACAGGTTCCAGGCCATTATCACAACTTTTGAAATGATTCTTGGTGGGTGTCCAGAATTAAATGCAATCGAGTGGCGGTGCGTTATTATTGATGAAGCTCACAGACTGAAGAATAAAAACTGCAAGCTTTTGGAAGGACTAAAACTAATGAACCTTGTGAGTAACTAGTTCACTTTTTGCGGTTGATTTTAGTTTAGTATAGTATGATAATAAAAAAAAATTTGCTTTACATGCCAAAAAAGACCTCTCAAGCAGTCTTTCTTGAGAGATAACTATTCCTGATACTCTTCAGACATATGTGGTTTTGATAGCTGATGCCGGTATATTTTTGATTAAACAAAATGTGGCAAGTTCTCACTGTAAGCATAATCTATTTCTGGTGATACTGTTGTGTAGTTTTTGTTTTGATTAGGATGAAAATATCATTTCAAATTTGCTTTAGTTTTTGTGCAATGTGTTAAAATCTAGAAAGTATTTTAAGCAAGTTATTTAACAATAAAAGCAAACAAGTAGTAGAATTTTAAACAGATTTATTGTCTAGTCCAGTAGTTAAGATTTTATTTTATACAGCTGAAGATTTTTAAAAGCAGGTACTACCATGTATCAGATGCACCATGACTAGTTTTGCATTTTTTCATTGCTTCATTATTACTTTGCTGTGGGTTCTCAGAAGTCATCTAAATTGCTTTCTCATACATGCTTAGTTGTATACTTTTCACACTCTAGAGAAGGAGGATTATTAACGTGTGAATATTACAGAGAAAGGCAAAGTGCTCACTCATTCCTTCATTACAGATGTAGGAAGAGAAAATTTAAAGAAAAGCTACTAATAATTACTGGCATTTTTAAAATAAATCTGCTTATCTGTATTACCTGTGTACTTAGTGACACCCAGAACTGGTGTTTTTGGGTTTTGATGCTCAGACTTAAACATTTTTGCAAATGTGTGCAGATAAGGTTATGTAAGGTTTTTTTTCCTTTTCTAGGAGCATAAAGTGCTGTTAACAGGTACCCCACTGCAGAACACAGTAGAAGAATTATTTAGCCTCCTTCATTTCCTGGAACCATTGCGTTTTCCTGCTGAATCTACATTCATGCAAGAGTTTGGAGACCTTAAAACAGAGGAACAGGTATAAATTAATCTGGGCTTTAGTGTTTAAGAGGGACTTCCTTTTAATTGAGCTACAGTATCACCTTTTTATATATTCCAACAAACTGTTGCGCTTCCTTTAGGTTCAGAAGCTACAAGCTATCCTGAAACCCATGATGCTCAGGAGATTAAAAGAAGATGTGGAAAAAAAGCTGGCTCCTAAGGAGGAAACCATAATTGAAGTAGAACTAACTAATATTCAGAAGAAATATTACCGAGCAATTCTGGAGAAAAATTTTGCTTTCTTATCCAAAGGAGCAGGGCAGGCAAATGTACCCAATCTGGTTAACACTATGATGGAACTCAGAAAGTGTTGTAATCACCCTTATCTCATCAAAGGTAAATACAGGATAAGGACTGATTTTTTTTTTTTTTTTTTAAACTTATTTACTTTCATTTAAAATATGTAAGAATTTTGTAATAATTCTTCAATATTTTCTTCAGGTTTTCCAAGGATTGGATTAAGGTAGAAACGTTTTTTCGATAGTTACAAGACAAAATTGTGAGACATTTGCATATATGAGGCCTGAAGCTTGAACTTGTTCTGTAGGATTTCACAGAACATTTAGAAGCAATTATCTGATGGAAATGGTAGAGCTCTTTAAAAGCTGTATGAACAAGGACTTTAAGGTCTAACTTGTAAAATGAATGCTTTTTTCAAATTATGTGATCTCTATCAGTCTTCATTGCTTTTCTCACTTACTAATAACTGATGTTTTTCCTCACTTGCAAGAAAATACGCTTTATGCTCCAAAAGTTTTGGCTGTGGTTTCAGAAGTATTATTCAAAATACTGGATTATTTTCAAAGACTCATGACCCATTTGAAATATCCCAAAACAAAAGAACTTTTTTTTTTTAGTAGGTTTTTTTACATAATACTTGAGAATAAGTATTTCAGGTTTTGAAATTTGGATGAGGGGAGTTCACCTCATTCAAGGTGTTTTTTCTTTGGTGTTCTGCTTAAAAACTTAAGACTTGTTTTCAAAGCTGATAAAAATAGATGTTCTTGCTTAGACTTCAGATCCATCCAGAACTCTCTTCTGTCTCCATCAGTGCCTAAAGCGGGATATTTAGAGTACAGCACTGATTTTGGTAACTTAGATTTGAATGTGTGTGGAGATACTTGTGTAGATACACCTATAGATGTGGAAATACATCCTTTGTTAGGCGCAGAAGAGAAGATCCTTGGAGAGTTTAAAGAAACGTACAGTCCAAGTGCTCCTGACTTCCACCTGCAAGCAATGATCCAGTCTGCTGGGAAATTGGTTCTTATTGATAAGCTTCTTCCAAAAATGAAAGCAGGAGGCCACAAGGTCCTTATCTTCTCTCAAATGGTGCGCTGCCTTGATATTTTGGAGGATTACCTTATACATAAAAGGTAAGATTCATATTCTGTATCCTGTAGTGCATTGTCGTGTGAATGTTAGTGCAGGATTAATGACAGCAGCACACCATAGCTGGGAGTTGTTTTCTGTGTTTGCTAATCAGTGTGAAATTTTTTGTTCTGTGTTCGTTTGTTCACCGACTAATTAAAAACTTCAGAGGAAAACTAAAGGGAGGTTGTCCAATTTGAGTAAACTATGTGCCTTCGGTTTGTTGCCTTGTCCATTAAACATTCAATTATGTATATACTGTTTTTACATTCTCTGTCAGAAACCAGGTTTGTTCAAGCTGATCATTGCTTGTCCACACCTCAGGAAGCACTGAATGTGTTCTTCATTTGCACAGTGTTGAACTGGGAGCAGATGGATCCAAGATACAGCTCCTTACTTCCAAAGGAATATAAACACAAAGTGATAAACAACTGGAGATGTGTTTTTTATTAATGTAAAAGTGCAAATGTTCTTCCTATCTTTCCTAAATTGACTGCTTTGAATTTTGCAGCAGAGCAGAACTACCAGCCATAAACCTGCTCCTTACGCTGGCTTTGGCCATCACATGCAGTTGCACCCTCTGATTACTACTGACTGTTGGCTCCATGGAAACTAAATGCTTATATGAGCATGTGACTAAATAAATGCATAAAACCTTAAACCTTAAACTTGGTTACAATTAGTACTTGCTGTATCAACCTGAAAATCTCTAACAAGGCATAGCTCTTATTTTACTAGTGGATTTGTTGCACTATGCATACTGGTTTGAAGCGTGTAATTGTCAGTGAACTACATCATAGTAACACTAGAGTTAACGTGTTGAAAAACAAAAATTATTAATGGTAAGCCTTCCTGCAGTGGATACTGGAATACTGGATAGTAGATTATTTTAATACCTCTTTTGGTGATAGTTTTATATTAAGGCTGTCTGTTTGCACTGGGAGTGCAACAGTTTCTATGTTTTATTTTAAAATAAATTAATTCTAACTTCACAGTAATGCTTATAATTCAGTACGGGAAATATTCCTTTCTCTGCAATGTTGTTACATTTAGACCAGTGAATCATATCTACAGGTGTAATCTTTCAAAATCCATAGAGCCTGAAATTTGCTCTGTGCTGCTATTTGATTAGAAATGCTGGAGTGCACACATGATCAGACTTAGCACTTAACAGAATTCAGGCCTGTAGGAGATAGATGGCTGTCTGCCAGAATGCCTGTGGTCCTGTGGATTATCTGCTGTGCCATTTTATATCTGATGAGAAGAAAAATGGTTGTGAGGCTTTTTGACTACTTGATGCACATTGAGCATCTTATTCAGTTTACAAGTACAGAAATATTTGCTCCCTTTTTAAGCATTTTACTTGATTTCGGAAGTTTCAAGGCAGTCTTTGTAATTGTCAAAGGTAACAAATAACAGTTTTACTTCAGGCTTGAAAATTCGCTGGGTTAAGTCTAAGAAGCCATGGTAAAGACTGTTAGAGGTCCTGTCATGTCATTTTTGTTCCGTTTCTCTTAAGCTTTACAGAATCAATATGCAGTTTGCCCAGTGACAGCTCGCCAAGTTCTGCTTTCTGCTGATTACTTGGTTCCCCCTAATGTGTTCAGACAGTTTGGTATATAATACAAGAGTCCACTGTCCTGCTTCTGTGACCCTAGACAGGGGTCCAAGGATAATATGTGAAGAACTTGAGTGTCCACATAGGACTTCAGATTAGGGTGTGTTTTAATGCAACTAAGTGCCATGGTAATACATATATAATACATGTATGATCAGGTAGTTGCTTAGTGGACAAAATGCAGAAGAACTTGTCTTAAAATGCTTAGTGTTTGGACTTGCTGATGTGTATTGGTGCTACAGGACATGCAAGTTCTGACATGATTATGTTACCCACTGCTAATCAGTGTTAGTCTTTATCACATTCATTCACTGTAAAGAATAAATACGTAAGCAGTCGATCTGTTCAAATCAGCCCTTAAATTACAAAAACATGTGTAATGTTTTGTGTGTTGTATCCATGGCTGTTTGCAGGTATTTGTACGAGCGAATCGACGGGCGCGTGCGAGGGAACCTCAGGCAAGCTGCCATCGACCGCTTCAGCAAACCAGACTCGGATCGCTTCGTCTTCCTCCTCTGCACCAGGGCTGGGGGCCTGGGCATCAACTTGACTGCAGCAGATACCTGTATCATTTTTGATTCTGACTGGAATCCCCAAAATGACCTGCAGGTAAATTTCTTTGAGCATCGTAGTGAGACCTAATTAAACCTGATGGATGAATATTTCATCACTTTGAATATTGTCTCTGTTTGAACACACATAATTTAAAAACGTTCATATTTCTAAGGCGTGTGTTTAAAGTTTTTTGATGCCTTCTATTCAGAAGAGATTTCATTTGGTTGGGAACTTCTTCTTTCAAATTGGTTACTTTTGAAAATAAAACACAGGTAAAGTCAGTGAGTTGATAAAACCCTTAAGAATTGATGACACTGTGAACCTGGGGGCTATATTTTGCGTGTACTGAGTAACACAATTTATGGAAATAGAGGTGTTCAGTTAAAACATAATACACGGAAAAGGATTAATATGCATTAAGAAAAAGTGAATTAATCAAATCTAGGAATTGGATGCTGAAATTGAAAGAATTCTCAAGTTGCAGCTCCTTTACTGTTTGTGTCTGGAGATCAGATAACTTAGGAGCTAGCAGGTCTTTTTACTTGGTGTTACTGCAAGAGAGAGTACCAGTCAGGAGCGTTCAGCACAGGTCATTCATCTGCATTTTACTTGCTACACTGTTTAGAAAACTGTTTGTAATGTGGAAAATGTGTGGTAGCTTCTGTTTGCTTAAATGTGTATTGCCTCCTTTTGAGTTCATGCTCTTGTTTTTGGCTTGGGCTACAACAGAAACAGGTTTTTAAAAATCAGTATCTCATTTCTAGGTAAATAGGAATAAGTCTAAATTCTAACTGCCCTTCTCCCATCTTTCCAAAGGCTCAAGCCCGATGCCACAGGATTGGTCAGAACAAAGCAGTGAAGGTCTACAGACTGATTACACGTAATTCCTATGAGAGAGAGATGTTTGACAGAGCAAGTCTGAAACTGGGACTGGATAAGGCTGTCTTGCAGAGTATGAGCGGAAGAGAAAACAGTGTTGGTGGTGTATGTAGATTTATTTCCTGAAATAATCTTCCTCTTGCTTTTGTAATCATGTGGGAATTACTTTGAATCACAGAAGCTGCCACTTTTCCCTTTTTCTGTCATTTGCATCTCCATTCTGTTTTCTGATGTGGACTAGAAATATAGCTGATATAATTTTAAATATAGTCATTTACTCTGATAAATCTTGCACTGTTTCTTGCCTCATAAAGTTCAAGGTAGATAATGTCAAAGTTAAAACAAGGAGAAAGGTTTCTCTTCGTTTCCTTGTATCTTCTCATATTAATATAATTTCTAATACTTACATTAATATAATATTTAATGTAAGTATGAACAGGTAATTTTTATAACATGCACATCATGCTGTTGAGAATAGCCAAAGCAAAAGAGAGGCATACTTGTGAAAATGTGTACTGTAACCACCTAATTTATTATTTCAGCTGTCAGCTAGACTTTTCTCTTAGCTTTTAATAATCCAGATTTAGGCTTATAAATCATAAGGCACAGTTAGGTTGTGAAAAGATGGGAAGGGGAAAGAGGAAGAGAAAAGACTTCAGGGATTTTTTTTCTTGGCTGTCTAAACCTGATTTTATTTGCTCAGATCCAACAACTCTCCAAAAAAGAAATAGAAGACTTGCTTCGAAGAGGTGCCTATGGTGCCATTATGGATGAAGAGGATGAAGGCTCCAAGTTCTGTGAGGAGGACATTGACCAGATTCTGCAGCGTCGGACTAAAACGATCACGATTGAATCCGAAGGGAGAGGCTCCACATTTGCCAAGGTGCAGAACAGCAGGATGTTCTGTGACAGTAAAGAGCTGTAAATGTGGCTGGATGTTGAAGAGTTTAGGCCTTATTTTTTTAATTATGTTTACATGTGTTTAATGGGTGTGTGCGTTAGGTACATATTTTGGGTTCTTGCATCTGTATGTTTATGTTAACGTGCGCATGAAAAATCAGATTTGCACCGACAGATTCTATAAATGCCAGGTGCAAGGAGCATGCTTGAGCAAAGATGAGTAATGGATCTGTGCTGCTTCAGAACAGGCTGGGGGTTGTGTGAGATATAATGAGCTGCATTAACCAAGAATATTAAATTTGTTTATAGATCTGTTTGTATTTAGATACATTAAGAGCAGGGGAAAATATATATGACAATAATTAATAGGGTTAAAAATTGTCAGGCTTATTCTAAAAATGCATAAACAAAGGATATATTTTGAACCTTGAGCTTTTCTGGTAAGAATTGGAAACGCAAAATAAGAAACCTGAAATAGCAGTGAGTGGAGATACGTATATGCACTTGGGAATGGGGCTGAGAGTGTAAAATATCAAGCAGTAAAACTGAGCTTGTGGTGTGGGCACTTCATGAACGCAATTTGTGAGAATTCCGAAAGAATTAAAAAGGCAAAGAAAAAGGAAGACTTGAAATATAGTAAATGTATATTTATATTCTTAAATAGCAGTATTTAAAATATTATTTATTTATATGTTTATTTAGGTTTCCTTATATCTTGCTGATTATGGCTTAAATAAGAAATAGGCTTCTAAAGATCATCATCACTGTCTTTGTATCAGAAGAGATAGAAATTTTTATATGTATTTACGCTTCTCCCAAATGCAGTGTATCAGGGTTTTTTAAATGCCTTCTGAAATTAAGCCTATTCCATGCACTCAGGCTTTGATTGTTGGCAGCTTAAACGCCCCTTTGAAATTTCCCTCAAGCGAGTACTTCTGCATGAGATGAAATCCCCAAATGCTGATAAGCCTCTTTCAAAGGTTCTTTTTTCTTCCATTCGAGTAATTTAGATTCAGACTTAGAAGCAGAAGAATCTTGCTGCTTAATGTTCTTCTCTCCTGATGGTGCATAAAAGTTCATTAGATTTTTCTGATATATTATGGATCTGATTTTTAAAAATTAAGGGGGAGGAGAGCTTTTGAGTTGCTTTGCAGTGTAAGTAACTTCTAAAGTCTTAACAGCTGCTTGGGAGATTTTTGATGAAATAAGGTCACGCAATCTTCACAGCACTGAGGCAAACTGCAAACTTTTGATGTATGATATTGGTAAACTTTAGTTTTATTTATTACAGGCTAGTTTTGTTGCATCTGGAAACAGGACTGATATTTCACTAGATGATCCCAACTTCTGGCAGAAATGGGCCAAAAAAGCAGAAATAGACATCGATGCTATCAGTGGTAGAGTAAGTACTTTTTTAATGGGTGTTTTTTCAAGTCCTTGCTTCCTGTTGAATTCTGAAATTGCAGGTGTGGAATTTCTGGTGCTTTTTGATATATATTTCAACTAATCAGACTTTTTGTGCTGGCTGGTTTGTGCATGAGCAGTCAGCCTGCTGATAGCTGTAGTATTTCCTATTTCCCTGCTGTCCTGAAAAAAGTTTGGATGTCTTTGATTTTTGTCAAAGACCTGAAAATGATTGAAAGTATGGAATCGTTCTGATTGCCCCGTTTCTCTGTCTGTAAATCCTGGGCTGGAATCTGCAAAATAAGTGACTAAGGCCTGTATCAATTTTATAATGCTGAAATCTGTGAAACCCTGTATTTGAAGACATGCCCCGTGCATTTGATTCAGAAAGGTTTCAGCGCCCCTTTTCCCTCACAAAGCCTGCAGAGCAGTCTGTGTAGGTATTCAGCTCAGATGAGATACTCTGTGTTGTTTGTAATAGATGTACTGGCATTTGCATATGAAACTCATTTTTTGTTGCCTTAAATACCACGATGTTTTACTTGCTCCATGGGTGTTCATTATGATGTCTTTACAAAAAACCTGTGAAGGATGAGAGATAGGAATTGTTTCTGAGCTGAAGCCGTGTACTTAAGAAAAACTCGCCAGCTGTTTCTCTCACAAGGTTTGTTTGCAATTTTGCAGAACAGCCTGGTTATCGATACCCCAAGAATCAGGAAACAAACACGGCCCTTCAGTGCTACGAAAGATGAGCTGGCAGAGCTGTCTGAGGTGGAGAGTGAGGGTGATGAAAAACCCAAGCTCCGCAGGCCGTGTGACCGTTCCAATGGCTATGGAAGGACAGAGTGCTTCCGGGTGGAGAAGAACTTGCTGGTCTATGGGTATTGTGTACATCCTTCTTTATTCTATGAAGTGTTTTAAAAATATTTTTTTTCCGTGTACTAAATTGTATTTGTGGAGTAACTTAACTCTGTATTGGCAGTAAGCTGGTGTGTCTGCAGAGAATGTATTTAGAACAGGAATTTATCTTGCACTCTGTATAAATCTTCTGACAATTTGCAATTAAAGACACATTAAGAAAGAAGAGTGGAAAATCTTTCTTGAAATGAGATTAAAGCATTTAACATGGGTACTACAGGAGTCTCTCTAAAAATCGTTACAGTAGGTGCTGCAGGCAGGCACAAGACTCCTTAAAAATGTCAGAAATAAAGCCTTGGTAGGTAACTTGATTTTCATAAGTGTAGAACATCTTGCACTTCTGTGAGGCACAAATAGGAACTGAGAATCTAACCAGTTATTTTAAGCATACTGAAATCAGGTAAGTTGATTTGGAAATCAAATCGTAGGTCTTCTCTCACCCATCTTACAAGAAAAATAGCAGCATTCATGTCAGAATGAGTTCCCGTCAGTTTTGTGGCTTTGAAGTCTACAACAATCATCCGTGTTTTTTGTAAAGAGGCACTTTTTGTTTAAACCTCTGTTTTAGTCAGATATAGTTATGTTGCAGATGTTATTTTCTTATTTCCACTCAGTAACTTAAGCTGAAAGAAAAAGGTTGACAGCTAAGTATTTTAGAGAACAATTCCCTTTTGTAAGAGAAGTCTGTAGGCTCCCCCAGTGTTTCACTTCCAGATGCTGATTTGTGTTTCACTTTGGACTAGGTGGGGTCGATGGAGAGAAATTCTGTCCCATGGTCGCTTCAAGAGGCAGCTGAATGAACAGGATGTGGAGATAATTTGCCGAGCCCTATTAGCCTATTGTCTTGTTCACTACAGAGGGGATGAGAAAATAAAGAGTTTTATATGGGATCTCATCACCCCAACAGAGGATGGGCAAACACGAGAGTTACAGAACCACCTTGGTAAGGACTTAATGTGTTTCTTCAGTTAAACAGCTTCGTATGTGTGCCTGTGGTACTGGGATAAAAGCAGTTAGAAAATGCTATCTGAACACATCTACTTGAAGTAAATGGGGTTTATTTCAAACACACAATTCAACTGATTCAAGTGTCACTTCTGCTTTGCCTTGGATTTGATGGCTTACCCAAATGGTGCTCGGTGTGAGCTTTCATTTCAGTTCGTAAGAGCATGTTCTGTTTCATGGTAGGTGGCAGACAGCACACTCCTCTTTCCCCCCCTCTTCTGTTCTGTCGTTACTGGCTGTGTGTACTCCAGAGATGCTCTGAGACACAGAAAGCCGCATGTCCAGAGCCTGATGTTAGTGTTGTTCCTGCACTGCAGATTGCAATACCTGTATAGGATATAGGAACTGTAAGAATCAAGGGCATCTATATCTATACCTTTAATATTTTATATTATATAGGCTTATCAGCCCCAGTGCCTAGAGGAAGAAAAGGAAAAAAAGTGAAGACCCAGGCTAGCACTTTTGATATACACAAAGCAGAATGGCTTCGAAAATACAATCCAGAACATCTGTTGCAAGATGAAGGATACAAAAAGCACATAAAACACCATTGCAACAAGTAAGCAGTGGCTGAAGTGTGAATGTCTTCTGATGGTTTTTTTTAAATTGTTTTTTCTTCTAATTTCTCATTGTCTTAGACTTTAGAACAGTTGTGGCAGTTGGAAGAAACAAGTTTTAATGGTGTTGGTTTGATTAGAATAAGTCGGTTGTGGTGTATTTGGAGGGGAACAGATGATTTCACGTGTAAAATAATTCTGCTCCAATTTTTAAAGAAACTGGTTTTGTCTGTGGAGAGATCTCTTGCTAAAATATTTGGGATGCCTTGCAGCAGCCAAGGGACTAAAGAGTAGGAGTGCTTATTAAAGAGACTGAAAGCACTGAAGCTGGTTGCCTCTCAATCTTCCATGCTGTTTCCCTGGCATGTTTTCTAGGCTTCGGAGAGTCTGAGCTACCAGCTTGTGAAAGCTTCTTAGTCATTCATGGCAGTGAATGAGCTTGGAATATAATTTAGATAAATTATATTTCTGTAGCAAAATTTGTCATATTCTGCTTGGACAATTCCTACAGCTGTAGTCAAGAATTGAGGTAAAGCATGGGGAAGTCATTGGGGTCATGCACCAAATTGTGAGTGAGAAGGAATGGAAAGGTTAAGGGGAGGATGTTCACTGTCAGCCCACTCAATCCTCTCTCAGGGCATGTTCTAAGCAGGAAAAGGGAAATAGCAGTTTGTTCTTAGCAGTATTTTGTGAAGCAAGTGAAGAGTGTTCTGCTGACCCTGGTCTTAAGGATTTGAAAGAAATTTTGCAATGAAACAATTTGTAAATGTGATGGCAATAAAAGCTCTTAGGTCACCCAAGTCGGATGTTCCCCCCTTTAAAACTGAGGGAGGTATGTTTTAGGAAAATGACTTGAAATCTCTGTGATATTAAAAAAGACAGAACAAAACCATCCACAACTATTGAAAGCTTTTAGAGTTCTAATGTTTGTATTTCTCTTTTTCTTTGTTTAGAGTCTTACTTCGAGTAAGAATGCTGTATTACTTAAAACAAGAAGTCATTGGTAATGAATTCCAAAAGGTCTTTGATGGAATTGATGCCAGGTGAACTATAGAGATTGTTTTTCCTTGTTTTATTTCAAATGTCAGATGAAAATTCAAAAATCTGCCTAGACCTAGATAAGAAATGTTAAAACTAAATGTGTTTATCCTTAGGCTGTGAGGAATATGTTTTTGTTTTCTCTTTGTTTACTAAACACTTCATCAACTTGACATGAGGAAGTCCTGATTCCTCTTTGAGTCTAGCTCTGTAAACTAAAATAACATGAGTCAAATAGACTGAAAAAGTGAGTGAAAGATAGAATTATGTACTTGACATGCTAATTGGTAGGGTTTCCTGTGCTTTTGATTATGTTCTCTGTATTCCGTTAATGTCTTTATTTTTTATTTAATTTTTTTTTTTAATGCAACTATTGCTGTTTGGAAATTCTTGAACTCACTGCTACAGGAGCTTGTGGTGGATAGAAAGTTGTAGTTTGATTCAGAAACATTAGTGAAAGAACAGTCCCTCTCGTGCTATTAAACACTAACAGAGGTAATCCTTGGTTTGCAAAGTTGTGCAAGCACAGACTGCTGAGAGTTGGTGAAGTTCACTGAGAAAGGAAGAATGTTGTATACTGGTTTTGCTTTTGTATTCTTTCCCTGTTACTGGTCTCTCAAATACAAAATACCAAGCTGTCTGGGTATTTTGTATTGCTGGTTTTAGTGTATTTGTGTGCGCGAAGAGAGAAGTTTAAAGTCCCACATAAAGTAGAAATGTACTAAGAGAATATGAAAATTTTTCTTCCTCTGAATTCTATTGATGTTGGTATGCTCTTGGTGATTCTCTTTAGTGAAATTGATGTTTGGGTTCCTGAGCCAGATCACTCTGAAGTTCCTGCTGAGTGGTGGGATGCAGATGCAGATAAATCTCTTCTAATTGGAGTTTTTAAACATGGTGAGTAATGAGGGTGACTGTATATAAAAACACCCTACACCTATTTTTTTTTTTTTATAGTTTACCCTGGAAGTTGAATTTTTGCCACTTTTTTTTCCTTTATAGGTTATGAAAAATACAACACTATCAGAGCAGACCCAGCTCTTTGCTTCTTGGAAAGAGTTGGAAAACCAGATGAGAAAGCAGTTGCTGCTGAACAGAGAGCAAATGATTATATGGATGGGTATGGAAGGGAATGTTTTGGGGCCTCAAAGCAAGCAAATTTGAATTTACATGCTGTACCTTATTATCTTCCTAACTGGTTTTACGTGAGTTTGATGTCATTGTTGTGAGGAATACTATTTTGATTTTATTGCCATAGAGTGGAAAAGAAGAACGATTGAAGTTTGGGATTTCAGTTAAGGAAAAATGCAGCAACTTGTTATTAACAAGGATTCTTGTGTTGATTTATTAATACTACTTAGACACTGAAGTGCAAAAGCCTTCGAAGGTGGAGTGCTACAGACCTGTTTAACTTGATTTCAGGTCAGCTTTTGGTGTATTAGTCTTGTGTTGCTGACTTGTGACCCCAGTTGATCAGTGTGAGAATTACTGGTAACTGTTGAAAGAGGAAACTGCTCTTACTCATTGCCTCGTTAGTGAGGTTTTCAGTTGTGGTCATAAAGAATACCTTTGAATGAGACAGCGAACTGGGGGGAGCAGGATTCAAGCCAAAGCTGCCATGAAATATTATCTTCATTTCAAACAGAAAATTAAATACAGTATCTTACTAAATTTACATCAGTTTTGCTTAATTGAAAAGAGTGCAAGAACTTTTCAATTAGTAGTGTAAAATATTACTAAGATGGCTTCTTTTGTGTTGAAATTTTAACAGGGATGTAGAAGATCCAGAATATAAACCAGCACCAGCAATGTTTAAAGATGACATAGAGGTATAGTAGGCACCAATTAACCTTTTAACACTCATTCACTTAGACACTTGGGAATACTTCCACCTTTTTGTCGAGTAAATTATTACATTTTTTTCTGTATTTCTCTAAGTTGATAAAGCTTACTCCATGTGTTTCTGAAGTTGTCTGGGTGGGTGGGAGTGGTAAGGAATTGTTATGTGGTTCTGTTGTATGCCTTGTTAGCCATTTATCCAAACTACTTGTTAGTCTTGTTCTTTGTCATGTTCATAAATTGTTGTAAGATGTAAGTTTAACCTAAGTCTCTGGAGAGGGCTATATTTTAAATTGTGCTTCACTTTTGTTTTTTTACAGGATGATGTTTCATCCCCAGGTGATCTAGTAATAGCAGATGGAGGTAAATCCATAAAACTTCAGATCTGAGCCAGTTGCTTTTGTGTTTTGAATTGTTTAATTCTTGTGATTCTTAGCTAAAATGTAGTTAGATTGCCTAGTGTAGAGCCACAGACACCAGCAATGATCAACTTCTTTATTTTTCTCATGACTTGGTCTTCACATAGATGGACAAATGATGGAAGGGGACAAAATCTATTGGCCAACTCAGTCTGCCTTAACAACGCGTCTGCGCCGCCTGATAACAGCTTACCAACGAACAAGTAAGAACAGGCAGGCCCAGCAGATCCAGCCAGCATTCCCACTACAAGCCAGTATGATGCAGCCTCCATATGAAGAAGCTGCTCTAAATCCAAAGATGGCTGCTAAGATTGAAAGACAGCAAAGGTATGTGCAGCATGCAATCTGCTTTTTCAATCTGCCCTTATGTAAAAGATGGTAAAGTTGTAATAATGTGTGAAACGGTGAAGAAAATGACAGAATTTCATATCTTTTTCTTGCTGGCCAAGATGGACAAGAAGAGAAGAAGCTGACTTCTACAGGGTTGTGTCCACATTTGGAGTGGTGTTTGACCCTGAAAGGGGACGATTTGACTGGACCAAGTTTCGAGCAATGGCTCGGCTGCACAAGAAAACTGATGAGAGCTTGGAGAAGTACCTGTATGCATTTATGTCAATGTGCAGGAGGGTCTGTCGTCTCCCCTCAAAAGAAGGTGGGTGTGCCTGTTTTTACTTTCTAAATTTGTGTTATCAGTGGTTACCTTGAAAAGGTTTTGCTTTCATGTGTTGGAAAATAAAAAATAGGGGAAGAGGAATTAAGGAAACATGTTGAGAGTAAAATTGAAAGCTTATAATGGTGAGACATATTAACTGATCAGAGTTGTCTACTTAAAGTACTGATTCAATGTTTTTGGCAGATTCTCATTTGTTTTGTTCTAATACAGAGCTCGTGGACCCAAATATTTTTATCCAGCCCATCACAGAGGAACGCGCCTCCCGGACTTTGTACCGCATCGAGCTCCTGCGGAAAGTGCGAGAACAGGCTCTCAGACACCCACAGTTATTTGAGCGACTGAAGCTGTGCCAGCCAAACCCAGACCTACCTGTCTGGTGGGAATGTGGGACTCACGACAGGGATTTACTTATTGGAGCTGCTAAACATGGAGTTAGCAGGACAGATTATCATATTCTTCGTGATCCTGAGCTGTCGTTTATGTCTGCCCAGAGGAACTATAATCAAAACAAAGTGGCTCTCTCGAGGACTTCTACTCCACTCTTGCACCAGTACCAGATGGCATTATCTGCTTCTCCTCTTACACCTCAGTCAAGACTGTCAGATGCTAAAGTGAATGCTTTTGAGGACACAAAAGCTAAAAATGAAAATCTGAAAGAGGACCCTCAGTCTTCTGAAGATGAATCTATGTCTACAGAGGAGACACAGACAATACTGAAATCTGAACCTCTGAGTCCCAAAAATGGCACCCCAATACAAATTACAGACCACAGACCTAGCGTGAAGGCTGAGACAGACAGGCGCATGGTGGCAGCAAGGACAGAGCCTCTAACTCCAAACCCAGCTTCAAAAAAACAGAGAGTCAGCAAAAGGGGGTCTGACTCTAGCTCTGACTCAGACTCTGACTCAGATAGATCATCCTGTTCTTCCAGGTCATCATCTTCATCCTCTTCGTCTTCCTCATCTTGTTCGCACTCTCGATCTGGTTCTAGCTCTTCATCATCTTCATCTTGTTCTTCAGCATCTTCATCCTCCTCCTCATCGTCCTCATCATCATCGTCGTCGTCATCATCATCGTCTGAAGAGAGTGATAGTGATGAAGAGGAGGCACAGAAACGTGGTATGTGTGTAGTCTTACTTCTGCAGTATAACTCTTAACTGAACTCGTTTATTCTTAATGGAAAAATGTCTAAAAAAGGCTATTAAATCCTACAGAAGTAAACTTTATTAAACATAAAGTAAAAGTAAATTTACGTATTTGCTTGATTCTTCCAAATGAGTTGGAAGAATTTCAGGAATACTGCTCTTTGTTTGCTTCATAGCAGTGCCTTGGGTGAGGTGCTTAGGATGTTTTGACTGGCTCCGTGAGCAAGGTCGCTGTGCATGTGGTTCACGTGTGGGAGAGCGCAATGGATGGTGTTTTCTGGAAATATATTGTGTGTGTGTGTACTCCCTACTATGGTTTCTTTTTCTTTCTAAACAGATTCTTTAGGTTTCCCTGTTTGTTTTTTCCACTCTTCCTCACCTGTCTTTGTAGCTTCCTCATTGTTCTTTCATGAAACCTGCAAGCTTCCTTCTGTCCAAACTCGAGTCATGTCAGCTGCTTTCTCTTGTGAACTGGAGGTGCCCAAACAATGTTCTCGCACTGAAAATTTTCAAACACTTAAACACTTCTCAAAAAATTCACTTAAAAAAAAACCTGCGTAGGCAAGACTGAGTTGACTGCAGTACATACAACAATGTAACACAGAGACACAATGAAAGCTTTAAACTAGAAGCAAAGACCTCTGATAAAATGATTTAAAGTTTTTAATAACCTAACTATTCATTATTTAATACACTCCTTTCTTTGCTGCTGTGAAGTGTCCTCTACTTCACTATTGAAACTCAGAATGTGGAAAGATTTCTCTAATGGCTGATACAAATGGTGATAGAGGAGGGAGGAAAATGAAAGTAGGCAGTGGGGTTAAAGCATAAGTAAAGAAGATTTTTTTCACAATACCTTAGAGAAAAAGGTTGTGTTAATCAGGTGGATCTTCTTGTCCATGGAGATGACAAATGGAAACCGTGGTGTTAATTTACTGGGGAAACCATTACTTGCCAAGTAAAATGCCCCTTGAAGAAAATTACTAAAATGCTGCTATGTGTAGCAGCGAAAGGACATTTTCAGAGGAAGCCGTTGTATGCAAACAGTAAAACAATGAGACCAAAGGAATGCTTATATAACATAAATATTCAGATAGAGGTTGGATACCATAAGTGTACTACAAGTCCAAATATTAGGCTTGTTCTGTGCCAGCCCAGTCTATTTAGGCAAGTAATCCTGCCTTCCTCGGTCTGCAGAATTCCGTAAGTCAGTTGTTTTGGCATTTTTTTCATCAATTTTGCTGTCGGTGTTGGAGAGATTGGCAAATGGTGGAGAGGTCCCTTAACTTAATTTGTGTTTTAATTTTAAGCCCAGGTTTTATTTAATTGGTTGTACAGTGGCAATGGCCCTTTGTCATACTTTCCACATTTGAAACATCTCTGAAGGGAGTGCTGGGTTCTATCAGATGACTCACTACAGAGCTATTGTTGAAGACAAATTTGATTTCTGTAGAGCTGGCCCTCTTACTCCTTGTGCTGATGTAGTAGTTACTTTCTCAGGCAACACTTTTTTGTTGTTGTTTCAGACTGTTTCCCCGTGTCATAGTGAAATTTGTATTGTTGTCTGGATGGAGGCAAAAGTGAAATACTAATGATGAGAGAAATATAAGGAAGTCAGAGGTCACACTGGAAAGATAATAGGAAAAAATCCTCAGTGATTAAAAACTGAACAATTGAATTATGCAGGCACATGTGTTCAAGACATGGAACATGCAGTAAACGAAATGGGCTGTGCTTAAAAGTACTATCCCAATAGTTTTGCCATGTGTGGGTGATAGACACCTTTGATTTCAGTTTAATTCTATACTTTAGTGAATGTTGGCTTGCAAAAGAAATACGTTAAGACTGTGTGTTAGATTACTCTGAAGCATGTCTGTTTCTAAATAGCTAAATGTTCGACATCTTAAGCTTCGAAATACTGACGGGAATATGTATGGAATTTATATCCCTAGAAAAGGATCGGCCTGAAAAACCTAAGAGATTGATTCTTCAGTTTAACTTTGTGTTTGGACTTTCTCTGAACATCATTTTGTGTGTTTTGTTCTCCTGAACCTCTTAGAGTGAGTGTTTAACTCCCTTACAACATAATGATTTTGATGGTTTTATTTAGCAGAAGGAACTCCACATATAAAAGCCTATGATGAAGAGAGTGTGGCCTCTCTGAGCACCACACAAGATGAGACACAAGACAGTTTCCAGATGAACAATGGGACACCAAATTCCGGTTATCTCCTACAAGGTGGATACATGCTGGCTGCATCCTACTGGCCAAAGGCAAGTTTATAATGCAACTTTGAAAACCAAAGTAGTAGTTGAAGGTGGGCTGTGACAGTAGTATTGTGTTAAATATGTTAAAACCATGAAGCAGAGGAAATAGCTGTAGGATTTGAATTTTGGGACCTTTTAGTTGTTGTTATGTTGGCTCCTGAAACATGCATTAAATTGAGATAGCACTTTTCATAATTTTTGAAGGGGAGTGTAACTTTCATGTCACAGGTCCTTGGCACTTTGTGAAAAATTACATTGAAAGTGTAAAAAGTTGACTTATATCAAATATAGGGGAGAGTCTTGAATTCAGAAATAAGTGTTTGCTCACTGAACTTGGAATTTTAGCAGTCACAAGTTTTATTTGACAAATAACTGTGAAATTATCAGAAAATCCAGTAGTTTCTGGAGTCTTAATGTACTTAGCTGAGTTTATTGGGACTTGAGAACTGTGTATTATGGAGGTGTGTGAAGTGTTACCTGCGTTTAGTGTCTAAAAAAGGGGAATGAGGAATAACATGGTTTTGGAAGCTAAAAGGAGACATGAATAAAAGGCTGTAGATTTAGTTTTATGAATGCTGTTTGCTGTATGTTATGATGCTGCTCACAGGTTCAGATCCTGCTAGCAGTGAGTCAAAGCCACACAAAGAAATACTGCTTTGGTAGTTACCATATCTTTTTTTTAAATTAGGTGTATTTCAAGTGTTTGCCAGACCCTGTACAGATGAGGGAGATTGGATATTTGTTTACAGGTACAAAGTGAAATTAAGTACAAAGATGGCTTTCACAGACTTACAGGGAATCAGTACAAATCCAGGAACTTAAAAACCTTCAAGTCCAAGTCCGGTGATAAAATGTTGTCATTTCTCTTCTCTGTAGAATTAAGAGCTAATACATAAATGTAACAGTGTTGATAAGCATGGGTCTTACAAAATTATTTTCTCTGTGTTTTAGGATCGAGTTATGATTAACCGACTTGACAGTATTTGTCAGACAGTGTTGAAAGGTAAATGGCCTTCAGCCCGAAGGAGCTACGACAGCACTACGGTGGCATCGTTCTACACCACCAAACTGCTGGATAGTTCAGGGGCAGCTGCAGAGTACAGTGAGCCCAGTGCACCCACACCCCCTCTTGCAACTGTAAAAGAAGAATATGACCAATCACCCCAGCTGTCAAAGGTGAAGAAGCATGTACGAGAAAAGGAGTTTACAGTGAAAATCAATGACGTATGTTTATTTTTATTGCCCTAGGACCTGGTTGCGATTGCGGTGTGCGGCATGCTTTACCTGCAAGTGGCTGCCTGCTCTCACTCTCACTTCCTTCACACACTTGTTTGTGGGTATTTGGGTCTGCTGCTTCTGGGCACTGAGTGTTTGGGATTTGGGTTTGGTTTTTTGGGGAGGGGGTTTTTATGTGTTCTTTTTTTTTTTTTTTTTTTTGCGTAAGCCACTGGAAGGAATCATTATTTTTCTCTCTGAATTGTATTTTTGCCATGCTGATGCTTCCTCAGACAGCTTGTTTTATGCTGTTTCTAACAATTCTGGTTAGTATAAAAAGGTATTTCTGCTGTTCAGCTTTTTTTAAACATTTCAGCAAGCACTTTATTATTTCATGGTCTTTTAGAGGATTACAGGAAAATTTCCTGGCTTAAATGCAGGCTAGAAGCTTCAAACATTTTGTTTATCTGAAGTTTGAGACCTGTTCATAGCACATAAAAATATATGACTGTTTGCTCTTGTAGTTGGGTCTAGGACTGGATTTAGGAGGTAAACAGCTTACCAGTGTCTGGATTTTTCAGTTCAGATGAAATTTCTGTTCAAATGTTGGTTTTACATGGAAGAGCGAGATTGTATAAGGTCTAACACAGTGTTTTCATTCTTTCTCAATTCTTCTGGATTAACTGTATGTGAAAACCCTGATTATGAAGTAGTTATTTCTGCTTCAGCAGAAGCTCTTCTAACCCTGGCATTTATTTAACAGGAAGGTGGTTTGAAATTGACTTTTCAGAAGCAGGGACTGTCTCAGAAAAGGCCATTTGAAAGCGAGGAGGGTGCATTGGGTCAGCAGCAATATCTGGCTCGGCTACGTGAACTCCAGAATGCTTCAGAAACCAGCCTTGTCAGCTTCCCAAAATCACTTCCCAAATCAGGTACATAAAATACGAGAGAGCAGGAGGGTAATCTAGTATGAAATCTTCTGTGTTCTTCTGTTGATGTCCATGGATTGGCAGCAGAGAGAGATGTTTGCGATGTTGCTGTTCTAAACTGCAGTCTGGAGAAATCCTCTCCAGTGTGGAGACGCTCTCCAGTTTGGAGCACCTGATAACTTTATCACAGTGTCAGTTACTGTAATGTTCATTTATTAGAATGATGCCATTATACACTGTAAACACCCCCCGTCCAAGAAGATTTTAATACAGTGCATCACTGTGCACTGACAGTAATCAGTTTAACTCAGAATATAATGTGGCTACTTATAAGTTAAATGACGAGTTCCAGATTTACGTCTCTGCCAGTTTGCACTCTTCATAATCTTTATATGTCTCATATAAAGAGACAGTGGAGGACAATAATCTAAAATCAATTTTTGATTTATAGCCAAGAACTTACAGCTTGTTTCAGAACAAAATAACGGTAGGTATACTCTGACAAATAAAAATGAGCCTGAAGTAAGGAGTTAACATTTGGATTAAAATACTTGACATTATTAGAAATGGGTGCTTAATTTAGGCCAGCTTCTGCTTAAATTTTGCAGTATACCATTAAGGTCTTGCTAAACATTTGTTTAGGGTGTATGTGATGTCAACAGTTTTGAACAGCTATCATCCCTGTACAGATTAATTTGGAGGGGGTGGAAGGGCAGTAATGAAATTTTCATAGTAAAGTGGCTTTCAGAGTCTGATACTCATGATGCTTTCAACAATCATAAAACAAAAGGCAATTTGTCTTAGCTATTACATGTAGAAATTACATGCACTCGCACTATTTCAAGTAATTTTATTTTATTTTTTTGTTCAGACATGTTTCGCTTTATAAACAAGCATCTGACACAAGTTTTATTGCATCGTTTATTAGGTACTTCCAGTCACTTAACAGCCAGTGCCAATGGAGTCATAGTTGACAGTCAGCCTGTAGTCAAAAAGAGACGAGGAAGAAGGAAGAATGTGGAGGGGGTTGATGTCCTCTTTATGAATAGAAATAAACAGCCTAACCATGTAAGTAAACTTGATTTTGTATCCAGAAAATAAGATCAAAATTATTATTGGTGCCTTAGCTGAACATAACCAGCTGTCCCTATTCAACAAAAACTTGTAGTCAAAACTTTTGGGTTTGAGATTTTTTTTTTTTTTTTTTTTGGTTGATTACAGAGATGAGAACTTGGTGAAGTGTCAATAAATACTAGATATATACAATATTGATAACTGTTTTTAAAATGTAACTTCACTTCTGATGACCTTTAACAATGTATTATCAAAAATTTGTGGCTTGATATAGCAACACTGTCTGACATGCTTTCCTGTAACATATGTTATGGGACCTGACTGGGCGGTGACTTGAAGGGATTTCTGTGGCACAAGCACTGCCCAAGTCTTTGAGTGTGTCCATAGTGATCTGCAGGACTGTGGCCTTCATTGACTTACTCATGAAATAATTGTGATGGTTTGTTTTCAGTGCAGAAAGTCAGATGTTTTTAATTTCTCCAGGTTAATCCAGGTATTAACTCCTGTCAGGTTGCTGCAGGAATAAACCCAGCACTCAGTTACACACAATCCCAAGGCATGCTTGATGCAGAGAGTCCAGTTCCTGTTATTAACCTAAAGGATGGAACAAGGCTTGCAGGTGATGACGCTCCCAAAAGAAAAGATTTAGAAAGATGGCTTAAAGAACATCCTGGATATGTTGAAGATTCAGGAGCTTGTATTCCTGTGAGTATTTCTTTCACCTCTCCCTAGCTAAATAGTGAAATATTTCTCATGTGATGTATTTGGGTTTGTATTCTATGTTACAGGGAATTATGTCCTTGTTCTTCTGTTCCACTTAGGAAAAGGAAAATACCCATTTCTTTTTACAATGTGAGGTCTGCAAGCCTTCCTTTTGTCTCACAAATGTAATTGCTGAGAAAACCAATACTAAATCAAGACATTTGATCTTTGTATTGTTTCACTTAGGATTTAAAAAATTATCTAGGATAAGAAAACTCTTATTACCATGATACTGATGATGGGAGCTGAAAATGTGTAACAGCATATTTAGTGATGTCCAAAAGCATTAAAAGACTTCCCTGTGGAATGTATCTCATACTTACATTACAGTGCTGTGGTAGTGATGTTTGTGTGGATATGGTCTTCTCATTATGTTACTTCCAAATTTGAGATTTGTTAATATTGAGGAGAATGTAAGAAAATCTTGTGTATGACATCTGGAATAACAACCTTACTTCTCCGTGAATATAGTATAATACAAAACAGCAGCAATGTTCCAGACAGTTAAAGCACTGTTAAAAACTGAAAAATTAGTAAAACAAAGCAATGGGCAGAGGCATCAGAGAAATGATGTAGTGCTGTTTACTGGGCTGCTTATTAAATTATTGTGATTAGTAAATAGGTATTGTTATTAAAATATTTCTGAAGTTGAAGTTGACTTCAAATGAATGCCTGACTCAAGAGAATGGACAGAGATCTTACTCTTTTTAAGTAGTTATATCAGAAAGATAATTGGCTTTTTAATTCCTTTATAACAGAGGATGCAGCTGCATGATGGGAGGCCCAAACAAAAAAGACACCGCTGTCGAAATCCCAATAAACTGGATGTTAACAGTTTAACTGGTGAAGAACGTGTCCAGCTCATAAATAGAAGAAATGCAAGAAAGGTATTCATGATACTGTTCCCATTCTGATACTCCCCAAATGAAAAGTTACTCCAGATGAAGAGCCTGATATACTACACTTGCTAAAAAGTTTTGGCGAAAAAGTCAATTACAATCTTTTGATAAATGTTTTGCAACTATGAAAATATGTAAGATACATATAGAAACGTGGTTTATGTTCAGATAGAACTGAACACTTGGGATGGTGCAATGTTTGTGCCATTGACTCAGAGGCAGGGCCACTAAAATACGTGTTCAAAATATGTGATCAAAGTGGCAACTTTGTCAGGAGTTTGAAATGTTTCGTAATCTTCTCATTACTATTTTTGACACAATTAAAATTATATTGGTAGTATATCCAGCAGAGAAACTTGTCCATTGGAATTAAGAGAATCTTGTGTATTGGATTATTCTGCTTTTTGCTTTTTTCAGAAATGTCTGGCATTTTCCCTTTATGGATCACCAGTAGGTATTGGCTGTCAGTCACATTTCTAGGTGCAATGGTAGGGTAACAGGAGAACAAAAGGAGAAGGGGAATTCTTCTGTGAAAACGCAGCAGTGGAAGATGTGAGAGCAGGCATTGAATTGAATTTTTGTGCAGATGATCAAAGTTTGGGAACAGCACAATGCATTTGAATAGGCTCTGGGGAAGGCTAAAGGCAATATTCAAGAAAAGGATGCAGAGCATTGCTGGTGTCTATTGAACAGATCTGGCCAGATGTATGTGATGGTGTCTTTGAATGTCAGTGTAGCACCAGAGCAGCAGTCCAGTGGGAATCTTTGAGTTGTTGTGTCCTTGTTTTCCCTTTCCTTTGTGACACTGCCAGCTTTTCTTTTTGTTAGAGCAGCTGCAAGGGAAGCAGGATGGGGTTTTTTGTATGGTGCTATATTAAGGTCAGGAGCTTTGTCCATCTGTACAGGAGAGCGAGGCAGAATTTGAGTCTTTAATCTCTTCAGTGTATTGAGACAGCAGCTCTAAAGGTGAACCAGAAAGGTTTGTGAGTCTCTGGAAACTGGGATCTGTGGCTGCTCTTCGGTAAGCTCTGCCCTGAGGGATCTTGTCAAAGTTGAGGATCAAGGAGTGAGAGATCTGATCTCTGTTTACTGTGAAAACCTGTGTTTTCATGATGGCTTTTTTCCCCTCAAATTTCCACTCCAGAGTTGGTACTTGGATGCTTTATTAATCTCAGTTTTTCCTTTTATAAGTTGTCTCCAACTTCTCTGCATCACCAAACTCGTTTCATCTCATTTTCTTTTATGGTTCTGTAATACTGTAAGTAGCAGGGGGTGAAGGACCAAAAGTAGCCTAGAAAATATGAGTTTAAGTTGCAGTTTATAGAGAAAGTTAAGCAGAAACTGAAAATGTTTTCCTTTTTTCTTTCTGGATCTGAATAATACCTCTCATTAATTTAAAAGCTTACTTTCCTGCTTACATACTTTTATTAGGATATGCTGTTTAGCAATTTTAACTTGGCCTTTTTTGCGTGAAAAAAGTCAAAAACTTATTTCATTATGGCAGAGCCTCTTAAAAGAAGTATTTCTAGAAGTTGACTGAGATGATAGAATAGGATTGATATATTGAATAAAGGAAAAGTTTAACAGGATTGTACTTATAACTTCCTTGGTAATGCTTGGACCACGGTTTTTCTCTGTTCATGTGGTTGCTCTTCCATTCATTCCATGTCTAAATAAACACTAAATATTAAACATCAGTAGGAATGTCAAATATTGAAGTCTCAAACTGAGTTTAATAGAGGAGCTTGAATTTTGTAGATTTAGAACAAATCATGCACACATTTACCACCAAGAGTCAGTCAAAAGCTGGCTCATGCTCAGTGATAATTTGAATTGAGGCTTTATTTGTGCTGTATTATTTAAGAGGTAAAAATGAAATGGTGTCAGGTATTAATGTTGCCTTTTTTCTTACGAGTTGTCACATACTCACTGACTTCTATCTTCTGCTTCTCAGGTTGGGGGTGCATTTGCTCCGCCTCTGAAGGATTTGTGCAGGTTCTTGAAAGAAAATCCAGAGTATGGAGTGGCTCCTGAGTGGGGAGAAGTTGTAAAACAGTCTGTGAGTATTTGCAGAATAAGATAATCGTGACATGAAAGGTATATGAAAGGAAACAAGGCAAACAGAAAAAAAAATGCATGCCAAGAGGTGTGATTTTTGTTTCTGGTGTTACATTAACAGCAAACATGAGTCCGTGTCAGCTTTCTACCAGCTTAGTTCAGTAAATTCTTTGTTGGCGCAGCTGGAGTAGGAGAAAGGGGTGGAACAGTGACTGGCAACCCCAAATTAGAGATTTTGTTGAAGATGCTGTAATACTGTGACTTTTCATGTCTTAAATGTAGCCCTAGTGGCTTTTAGAGAAGATACTAGCCAAGGAATTAGTTATGAATAAGAATACTTTCTCTAAAGTTCCAGTTAGGAGGAAAAAAATGCTTAATTTTAAATATTGATTTTACTTTTTGTGTGCACCTTTCAGAAATTAGGATACTGAGGATACTATCAGTTAGTCTTGCCTTGAAGATAAGGACATATTTTGAACTTCAGAAAGTTGTGTTGTATGGTGTACACCTCTGAATACAGGTATAAATAATAACAGAATTACTTTGAGAAAGTAGTAGTTATATGCAGTAGAGAGGAACAGAACTTGTTCTGAATTCCTGCAGTTGTATTAAGCTAATATAAATTAGAGTTATTTGCTGGGGAAAAAAGGCAGTTGTACTATGGAGTTGAGTAATAATTGATCTTATGATTGTCGTTTTAAAAAGGAAATTTCCAGACAATACATTTCGAAGGGAACATTGGTGTTCATTGCAGCTCTTTGTTGTTAGGTAGGAGGACTTAGAGTGGTGAAGTAATACTCTACAAATCCTAAATAGAAGTACTCTAAATTTAATTTAAATTCAGTTTGAGTCTTTATTGTTTATTCTTCAGTTTATGGATGAGATCAAATATGAGGACATTAAAGAGACACTAGCAGTAATAAAAAGGGCTCAGAGATTGTTGGTCTGTGTGCAATCACACATATTTAACTTTAAATTGAAAACTAATTAAACTGTCAAGTGGTTCCTGTGTGGTAATATTTCAAAGCAGTGCTGGTTTCGATCTTAGACTGAGCTTGCTCCTGTAATTAGCTATATTTGGCTTGATGTGCCAGGAAACCAGTAAGGATGGTTAGCAGAGGGGGTGAGAAGATCCATGTGGAGATGGGCCTGTAGACATTTGGGATGTGGTAGCACAAAGTCATCTCAAATTGCAGGGAGTTGTCTGGAGATCAGGCCTTTGACACCGTCTGTACACCTGAGTCCTCCGTTTGCTTTCCCTTTGCTATCTTTAAGCTCTCAAAATACACTAAAAGTGCCCCTGTGTCTCTCCCAGGGCTTCCTGCCAGAAGGAATGTTTGACCGTATCCTCACGGGCCCGGTGGTGCGGGAAGAAGTGAGCAGGAGGGGGAGGCGCCCCAAGAGCGAGATCGCCAAGGCAACAGCGGCTGCAGCGGCCGCCTCTGCCGCCAGCGTGTCCGTCAACCCGCTGCTCGCCAACGGGCTGCTGCCAGGAGTGGATCTGCCCAGCCTTCAGGCCTTGCAGCAGAACCTGCAGAACCTGCAGTCGCTGCAGGTGACAGCGGGACTGATGGGAATGCCAGCCGGCTTAGCTGCTGGAGGAGAGGCCAAGAACATGGCTGCCATGTTCCCCATGCTGCTGTCAGGGATGGCTGGATTACCAAACCTGCTGGGCATGGGAGGACTGCTCACAAAATCCACAGAATCCATTTCGGAGGAGAAAAAGGGAAACGATTCGAAGGAGACGGATACAAAGAAAGAAAGGACAGAAGACCAAAATACGGATACTGGTGGTGAAAACTCTGTTTCAAGTTCTCCTTCAACATCGTCTGCCGCTGCAGCTGCCAATCCTCTCTCTCTTAACCCTTTACTTTTGTCCAACATACTTTACCCAGGGATGCTTCTCACTCCAGGCCTTAATCTTCATATCCCAGCTTTGTCTCAGTCTAATATTTTTGATGTACAGAACAGTGAAAGCAATGACACAGGCTCAGCCAAGCCCACAGAGGAAAAGGAGGAAAATTCTAGGGTTAGAGATCAGGAAGACAAAGGGGGAACAGAGCCAAGCTCTCACAACGAAAACAGCACAGATGAGGGTTCAGAGAAAGCAGATGCTTCATCTGGATCTGACAGTACATCGTCTTCATCTGAGGATTCGGATTCGAGTGATGAAGACTGACCCCAGACTCTGCACTTAAATTATAAACTGATTTTGAATTTATTCTTTAATTATTTCATTGTAAATAACCCAGTGTTGAGTGCATCAATGATTTACTGACCGAACATTTCAGTATTTGTTTAGAAGTGCAAACTGCTTTCAGAGACGTTTTGCATGTAATATTTCTTGAAGTTCATAAGTTTCTGAACTTGTATGTACTATCAAATACACAATGGTGTAAAATTACAACAAAAGGCATTATAATTTTGTTGGGGGGTTAATTTTATGAAAATAATGCTCAAGTAAGAGCTGTATATTTAATATATTTGCAGTGAACACAGAATACTTTATGCATATTATTGATTTAATTTGAATATAGTTTTACAGCCTCCTTGACACTTATAATTTACAGATCAAAACTCAGCAATAATTTGGGCAGCTAATGAATGTCATGAAAGCTGTAGAATCTACATCACCATCCATTGCTTTAATTACATGAAAATGCTCTAGTGTTGTGATGCACTGCTGTTTCCAATTCAGGTACAAGTGTGTTTAAAAGAAGATAAATTTTTCCCAATCAGCCAATTAAACTGGCTACCTGTTACCTCAGCTGAGTTAGTTTAGGAAGTTTACATTGGTTTCTATTACTTGTTTTCAGGTTTTGTTTTGTTTTTTAAAGACATCCTGTATAGCACGTTAAAATCTGAGTTATTTGAGATAAGACTGTTGGGGTTTTCTTTCCTCCTTATTGCACCTGTTCTCTTTGACAGCAGTAAGGGGAAATTAAAGCAAAGACTGTCTTATCTCATGCTACTTGGCACCATGTAGATCTATTTAGTTTACACCTTGCAAAGTTTTGGGCTCCCTCTGCAGAATAAAAAGTCCCAAAATGAGGAGTAGTTTCCCTAAGACTCAGAAGAGGCAAACTGTCATAAAGTGCCACTGAAAAGACCTTTCAACACTGCATAATTCATGTAAAAATTGTTTGTTTGCTTTGTTTGTGTAGATTTCTATTTGTGTTTTATGTCATAAAACCTCCTGGAGTTCCCAGTGAATAATGGTAAATAAAGTACAGATAGTTTTGAACTCCTTTTGAGTTTAAACTTCTCTGCAGATTTAAATCTGACTAAATATTAAATATTATCCAAAATCATTATTGGGATATCACTTCATATATTATGCTGAGTTACCCACTAACGAAAAAGCACTTTGAATAGTAAGGAAGACAAATTTTTCCTAGAAACCACAGTAACAGGGCATAAGGCATCTGTTTAAGTCCAAATCCTTAGAACCCTTTACTATATAAAATCTGTCCTAAGATTTGATGTGTGATATGATTCCTCCTTCTTAAGCTGCTATTACTCTGACACGATCGAGGCCCAGATTCACATTTACAGAACTTCTGAACTGACTGAGACTTCAGTTGACCTTGGTTACATTATTTGCGGTCCAAGAATAGGCAAGTGTTAAGAGAAAATAGATACAGGTACTAGTAAAAGTCATGGAAAAAGCTTTACAAAGGGATAAATTTAAAAATAAAAAACAAAAACTGTATATTTTGATATAGTTCTGTTGCTTGCTTGTACAGTAAAACAACTGTGTTGTTTTTTATCAAGAACTTTACCAATGAAATATAAGTTTCTATGTGCAAAATAACTAGCCCCATGATTAGAAGCAGTATTTAGATGTAATTACACAATTATACAAGTACCATTTGGATTGTGCTGGTTACGTATTTTCCCAGATAGTATTCTGATTTTTGGCCCTTCATGCAGTGTCTTAGCAATAGTGAAAATCAAAAACTGCCAAGAGAAGGGGGTAGCAATTCATCATTAAAATAAATATTTCATATTTAATATTTTGCCCTTTGTAATATAGCACTTTTATTTAACTAGGATGCATCTATGAAATAGCCAAAGTTTTACAAGCAGTTATTAACTTCGTTTGCTGATGGAGTATGTCAACAACACCATCACTTCCCACCCTTCCCCCACAAAACAAGTCCTAAATCTTGTGGCTAAAACCTAATTTATATCAGATTTATGAAATAAAGTATTTTCCTATTATGGTCAAGTAAGTTTGGTTACTGTTCTAGTGATTCTTTCTATGTAATAAGGCAATTACAGTTTCAAGTAATGAAGGCTGGTGTAGACTTGAACATAATTATATTTGGGTTATTTTTCATCAGTTTGATCCAGAGGGGGAAAAGTGTCCCACTATCAGCTAAACTATATGCAAATACGGTTGTATAAAGTTAAGGGTTATAAGGAAACCTCAGTAGAATTACACTAATACTGAAGTTAAAATTAAAAGGATATCCAAGGTGATGATAAAGTGTGTGTTGGTAGTTACTAAAAAAACCTTAGCTGTTATTGCCTTGTATTTCTATCCCTTGTTTCAGGCTTCATGATCCAAGTCTTAGTCCAGGTTTTTTTTGGACATTTGCAATATTTGCCAGTTGTGTTCTGTGTAGTCTGAATTTGCTTTCTGTAGTTGAACAAGCGTCTTAAAAAGTCATTTGTAATTTATTGAATTACTTTCTATGATGTTCTATAGAGCAAATGGAAGTTTAATTATTTTTTATTAAACATATTCTTTGACTACCCGTGATGTCGGCCTCAGTATGTGAGAGTAATGCTGTGTATGGATTAAATATGTATCTTCCAGCAGCAAAAGTCAAGTTTCAGTGCTAAGCTTTAAAACTGAAATTATTCTCAAGACCTTAAAAAAACCCCCTTCAAACAAGCCAAGGATGTAACACTCACACCTACTGCCCAAGACCATGGTATACTTGTATGATTTTACTGGGAATTAACTGCCTCTAATTCCCTTGTCTTCCAAACAAAACCAGCTGTCTTTCCCACCCTTCAGTACTTACATTTAGAAAGGAATGTATGGCCTAGGTTCTGGTCCAGAAGTTACCTTAATTTTAAATAAGCATGTTGGCAGTGAAGTAAGTACCTTTTCAGTCTTTCTTTTTAAAACCTTGCATTACTTTCCACATCTTTATTAAAGCAATTAATTGTGCACCCAGCACTTACTATTGCATCTATTTCACACAGGGCACAGACATTTCTCCTGAACCCGAGTTGTCTCCTGCTCGTCCGATGCCACCTTGTTTTAACCTGGCATTGCATTTGAATGATTCAGTGGTATCTTTATTTATTTCAGTCTGAATTTTGTCTTCATATCCTGATTGTCCTTTCTGAGCTTCTGCTTCCTCAGATCAGTATACGGGTGATAAAAGTGCACATACACATGAGCTCTGTTCTCAAGTTCTCTATTTCTTTTTTCCTTGGAAGTCCTGCAAAATCTCTAATAGTATTTTTTAAATTTATTTTTAGAATCCAGCCTTCTTGGTCTATAAATTAAGATACAAGGATCTATTTTTCACTGAAACTGTTCCCAAGGAACAGGTGATACAGGCACTATATTGGTGGTTAGTTTCTTGCACTCCTTTGAAATTTTTCCAAACACTGTGTGGGGTATGATGATTAGATAAGACTCGTAACAAGGGGTCTAGGGCAAAGTCCTGTCCTATTTGTTTTATTTTGTCTCTGAGAAAATGATTTGTGCTATGTTACTTAGTAATAAATTTTTCATGGATTGTTCAGTGTGACACTACTGATTACCCATTAAAATGAAGGTTTGATGGAGGTCTAATTCAAGCTGTAGTGAGATGAAATGTGCCTGGTGTTCAGGGTTAATATAAAGGGATCTTCACAACAGTGGTATAATAAATTATTTGTGATGTGCAAATTATAACATCTAGTTTTATAAGCAGTTTCTGATCTAGTTCTGTTACACCTATAATTACCTTCCAACAGCGAGAAGGCTGTTTCAGTGCAGTGTGGGATTTACACTGCTGTAGCTGAACAACATTGAAAATTTTACATCTGTACATTTTTGGGACCTTGGGCTCATGTTGGTATCTGCAGAGGAGACTAATTGTGGTGGTGTAGCCACAGGAGTTTACAAAATAACTGTCCTGGCTTATCTAAATGTCCCTAATGTTACACGAACAGGCAGTATAATTTCGTTGTTACATTTAGAGACAAAGGAAATAAAGATAATAGCTTTCCAAGGTTTTTTATGATTTTTTTTTTTCTTGAATGCTGCCTCCTTTTAGGTTCTCTCTTGCAAGGAAGGAAGGAAAATACAATGCCCAAGATCCTGCATGAAGTTACACTGCAAAATGAGGACTTGTTTGCTTTGCCTCCTGTGTGCTTCCAGTGTGAATGAGGCCTGACAGTGCACAATTCTTGTTAGTGTTCCAGGTAAGGTCTCATGAATAAAAGGGAGGCTGGTTTGGGAAATTCTTGGGATCCTAATGTCAGACACAGTATCACCATCTCTGTCGTTCCCTCATGCTCACCAAAACCAACAATAGTGCTCACACTGTTTTATGTTCTCAGAGGATAGAAGCGTTTGATTTGGGAACTGCCTTGTCAGCTCCTCTGCTTGACACCATCTGACCTGTGTGCAGCTGCTCGAAGCAGGGGACAAGAGCATGTTCACAGGGAAAATTTCTGAGACTGCAGGATAGTAAAAAATGTATGTTACTGTGGGGTAGCCAAGCAGCTGTGAGGGACTCAGGTTGAGAGGGTGTTTGTGGCTGTTTCTTGTGATACTGGTAGATCTAACATGGAGTCCAGTAGTGGAAATTTATTGAACATGCGAAATGAGGAACACTCTTTATTATTGCATCTTTTTAATGGGGGAGGAGCAGGAGGGAAAGAGAGGAGGGGTGAAGTGGAAAAACAAGTGAAGCTACGTCCTCAGAGATAAAAAAAAGATTTCACTAAAATGTCACTTGTCTAAGTTTTCAGTTAACACCGTTAAATGAAAACTTTAAAAGAAGTTTTCTACACAAGAGCAGTCAAGTTAAACCATATATTTACAAAGTCAGGATGCATAAAACCATAGGGAAGCATACAGGTGTAATCACAGCATAACCACCTTCCCTTTAACCTCAGCTTTGTTTATCTTTCAGTATTGTGGGGGTTTGTTCCTCTTTTTTTTATATGAAGGATTTTTAAAGAGTAGATGAGTGTTTCTCAGTAGAAATTAAATACTGTAATGAGTTATTGCTGCTTTTTGCTTTAGTAGATACTGTAAATTTAGCTAAACAGGAACGCCCTACATCATTTATGTAGTCTTCTGGGTGGCAGAGAGCTTCCCGTCAATGCCCTGCATATCTCAGAGCAGGAACTTGGCCTCGCTACAAAGTTCACAGCACTTCTGTGTTTAAAAAAAAAAAAAAGATGTAAGACATTAAATACAGCCTAATCACTAGTTTTTAATGTTGTAAGTTGTTTGGGTAGTCTGGGGGCTGCATGTATGGGGGGATCCTGCTGGCATCACCATCTTCCAGTGCCATCTCGGGCTTTCTGTTTTCAATGCTGGGTCACAATGTGTATTTGTGTCCTGAATCATATCTCAGGTCAGCCAAATCACCCTTTCTTGACATTTCTTTTTTTCCCCCTGAAGCTTTCAGCATTTGTAAAATACCAGTAATACAAAATCAAGCTGACAGAGTCAATAAATCTCTTTTACTCAAGCACAGCCTGTTTTATTGATCACTTAATTGACATGTAACTGCTCTAGGACTGACCTCTCCTTAAATCTTATTTTTGGCAGCCTCCTCTCTGCTCGGTTGGGACTTCACCAGGGGGAGCTATATCTGTCTCTTTCCTACCCCCTACTGTCTATGTGTGTATGTGGGTGTGCAGCCCATATCCCGCACTGTGTGTGTGTATGTGTATGTGTATGCACAGCCCCTCCCCGGCACTCTGTGTGTGTGTGTATGTGTACAGCCCACAGTCCGCACTGTGTGTGTATCTCTGTGTACAGCCCACAGTCCGCACTGTGTGTGTATCTCTGTGTACAGCCCACAGTCCGCACTGTGTGTGTGTGTATGTGTACAGCCCACAGTCCGCACTGTGTGTGTGTGTATGTGTACAGCCC
>VXBT01011472.1:2244136-2280588 GCA_013400235.1 Oriolus oriolus
GGGGCCGAGCCGGGTCCCGCGGGGGGTGCGGCGGCCGCCCCGTCCCCGCCGGGGGAGGACGGCGAGACCCGGCAGCGCTATGAGGAGCTCTGCAGGAGCCTCAACATGGACGAGCGCGCCCGCGCCGAGGCCTGGCTGAGCTACCAGAGCATGAGGCGCAACTACACCCTGGAGGTGAGGGAGGGGCGACGGGGCCCCGGCCGGCCCGGGGGGGACCCCGGCGAGAGGCGGGGGGTGAAGTGTGGAGGGAAGGGACGGCCGTGGAGGCGCGGCGGCCTCTCTCTCGCACCGCCCGGGCGGCCGGGAATAAACATCGCAATTTGGAGTCACAGCGGCGGAAAGGTGTTAAAAATGGAAGTGCCCCCGTCACTGTGGTCCTTCCGCTCCCAGCAGTTCGGCCGAGGAGCGGCACGGTGGCCTCGGCCAGCGCCGCTCCGTAGCCGCGCGGGGCCCGCGGAGATGCCCAGCGCAGGTGTGATCATATTTACCAGTTATTTACTGGGGGCTTGCATGGCCGCGGCACGGCCCGGGCTGGAGGGTGAAGGGTACAAGGTAAAGGGTACAAGGTAAGGGGTTGGTCACGTCATTCTTGAAAGCAGGAACACGCGGTGACGCGCCCGGGAGCTTCGGAAGCGCCTTTTATCGGTGCCTTCCTATAGTAAAGGTGGCGCTTGTGATAACCCTCGGGAGTTCGCGGGTGTCCCCAGCGCTGCCCTCCCCGTGACCGGGCGGCTCTCGGGGCAGAGCTGCGGTGGCTCCGCACCCAGGGCAGGGCTCGGTCCTGCGGGGCTGGAGCCGCCCGTGCGGGAAGGAGGAGTCCTGCTCCGACAGCGCCTCTGTCACATCGCAAACGGGCTGCGATGCTCGGGAAGGAGCCTTGACTTACCCCCAAAGGTGTGCGCTCACCCGGGCCCGTGACATCACGTAGCCCTACAGAACCACAGCATCGAATTTAGTTTGGCCCCTTGTTTTACCCGTCCTTTTCCCTCTGAAGTTTACTATTTGATCAAAGAGGGAGAATACAATTGCAAGTGCTCGTTAGAATTAATTTCTGTCTTTAGGTGCCAGACTGAATAATTGTTCTGCTGTGTAATACAGAGTAAAATGGAAGCTGTGTTTTCCTTTTCCTACTGTCCGTTCAGGGCAGAGGAATGTTTTGGTAGCAAGGAACTGTAGCCTTTTTTTTCCTTTTTTTTTGTTTTTTTTTGGTGTTCAGTCAGAGCAGTGCAAAATTCTGTAGGAGAAGAACACAAAATATATTGCTACAATTTGAGTCAATTGTGAAATTTGTAACAGTAACTAGTAATTTTAGCTTGGATGCTGTTCAGTGTTAAGTGCCTATTTAGCACCTGTTTTGTTGCAGTTAAAGACCCGAAGCACAACAGAACTTTGAAATAGCAAATCAGGTTGGTCACTGGTTGAACTTCATCTTTTCAGGACACAGTTCTTTTACCTGATGCTAGGGTAGCTGAAAAGCATATTTTTCTTTTCAGTGAAGTTTTTAGGTGCCTGATGTTTTGATTAACAGGGAAATGACATGCATTGGTTGGCTTGTGCCTTGTACGTGGCTTGCAGGAAAGCAATTCCAACTGTGAGCAGAGGAACAGCGGAAGGAAATTACGTATCCTTAACCAGAATCTTGCGCTGTTCAGACCAAAGGTAACTTTTCTTCTTGTTGATTTTTAAACACCTACAAAATTTGAAAGAGTCTTATTACCTTGTGAAATTGGAAATAGAGAATAAAAGCTAAGTGTGTTCCTTGTTTCCTCCTTTTAAAGATAGACTTTATATCACTGGAATGTTTGTATTATAGCTCACTGCCACAGAAGTAGGGCAGCTCCTTTGGCTCAGTACTCTGTTCAAAAATCCACTGATTTTCAAAGTAAGAGATTGACTTCCTTCACTCAAAGGAGAAAGAAGCCAGTCACTGAAGAACAGTCAATTTTTGGGATTTGCAAAGTGTGAACTTCTCACATGAGAAACCATTTTTAGTTCACTGTGAAAATATTTGCATAGTTTATCTCCATTTTTACGTAAGAAAACTTCACTTTTCACATGTTCTTGCTAACATCACTAAATGAGGTCAGAATCTGATGAACAAATTTGGATCAAATGTTTATGTCCATAAAGTAATACAGAAAAGCTTCTGAAACAATTTACTTTATTTATTAGCCATCTCATGATTGGTACAAAAAGAAGAAAGAACGTTCTTACGTACTTTTTCTCCAATTTCCTCTACTGTTGAAGCGTTGCTGTTGATTTAAACAAGTGTTCCTCTATAAACTTTTGTTTTCCAAGTCAGAAATTCAGGGAATTGAATGTTGATAAATTGTTTCTGTGATCCGGGCTATCAAAGACTAATAACACTGAAAAAGAAGGTGTAGATAAAGAAGCAGAAAAGGAAATTTGCAGGAAAAACAGAAAGCCAAATTTGCAAAGTGCAATTTACTAAAACTTCAGAGGCTTTTCATACTTGGTAGAATATTCTTAGCATTGTAGGTCTCACAGATTGTTTTATTTAAGTTAATAAATTATTCAGAAAAATGAGGCAAATCTGATTTCAGAATAATCTGACTGTTGGAGTTGATTTTGTCTTTGTGAGGAAATGCCAGACCTGTGAGTAGATAGTTAACATGGTTATCAGCTGAGGATCTAAAAATATTTCACGAGCTGTCTGAGTTTGTGGGTGAAGGACTGGCTCCAAGTTCATTGTCATGTTTTCAATGCCACCATTTCCTCAGTGGTTTGGGCAGTAGAAATTGCACTTTTGTTGAAAATGTAGTTTATTTCTCCAGGAGAAACAAATGGCCTTTCTGATCTAACCCGTTGGGTATTTCCAGCTTGATCGAGTTTTTTAACAAGATGAAGAAGTGGGAAGACATGGCAAATCTACCATCCCAGTTCAGAGAGCGAACTGAGAGGTTAGAGAGAAACTTCACCGTTTCTGCAGTCATTTTTAAGAAGTATGAGCCCATTTTTCAGGACATTTTCAGGTATCCTCAAGAAGATCAACCTCGTCAACAGAGAGGAAGAAAACAGAGGTGTGTTTCTGTTATTTCCAGACTGATTTTAGAGCATTACTGTAGTGAAAATGTAGTGGAGTTGCTTGGTTGTTTCAGTCGTATTTTGACTGTATTTTCATAGTTGTTGTTTATATCAGAGTTGGTTTGTCCTTACCTGTGGTGATTTTTTAATCTCTTTTTTGGTTTCAGATCTGACAGGGGGCAGGAAATCCCAAAGCCGCTGAGTTTCTAATGATTTGGGGAGTAAGGGAGAGGGGAGAGATTTCAATCAAACAAGGGAAGCACTAGTATTGCGAAGCTTAGTCTGTTTCACTGCCCAGTAACTCCCATGGGTTTCTTCATAGATGCAGATCTTGTGAATATTTTACTTTATAGTGGAAGCTTTGTTTCTTTGTTACTCTTTGTATTAGGAGTGCTGTGGAATTGAACTTGCAGGCTGGGACTGGGGTTCCAATTGTGCCTTCACTGAACCTGTGTGCATCTTTCTGTGTTAGCTTTAGCCAGAGTTTTGTGGGAAGGGTGTAAGATTTTGGCCACTCTGTAGTAAAACTTAGTTTCCTCTTTGAATTATTGACTGTTGTATGATGTTTTATCAGTTTTGATTCATGGAGCTTATTGTCTTCTTGCTGTATTTTCCTCCAAAAGGCGACAACCATGTACCGTGACTGAAGTTTTCCAGTTTTGTTGGGTGCTGTTTGTTCATGCAAAAGGTAAGAGATCTGAAAGGGATTAAATACAGCAGACATGGGTTTATTAGTCATTATTTTATATCAGTCCTTAAAACACCGAATAGGCGCAGTGTACATATAGCCTTTATTGTAAGAGCAGCCTTAAAGCTTATAAGAACAGTAGAGAATTTCGGATATTTTTCTTGGTAATGACTGTTGGGAGATAAAGGAAGGAACAGGATTAAATCCTCATTTTAGGCTTCAGTTGTTCAGTCATAGCACATATAGTCTAAAATCTTTCCTCATCAAGTCTGTATCTTAAAGAGTTTCCACTTCCCTAGGCCTTGTTTCAAGTCCTGCTTTGATGAGTGTTCACTGTGAGTGATGTATAGGTAAGGTAGTGCTTTGGGGAAGGTAACGATAGGATTGACATTCCACAAGGAAAGAGCATCATTTTAGGTTCAAATCCACTGATAATGTCCAGTAACTTGATATTTTTTTCATAATAGAACATCTATTAGAGGAAAACCAATATTTTAATTTCTTCAAAGAAAGGGATAAAAGGAGTTCTGTTTTGGTTTGGGGGTGTGTGGTTTGATGTGTTTTTTCAAATTTAAAAGTGACTAAATGTTAAGATTCCTACAGTGTGCTTTGATTTCCTTAACTTGGTGATTTTGAGGCTAGGACAGCATAGGCTGTGGCAATATTGAATGGCCCAGCTCTAATTTTGTTCAGCTCAGAACTTTTTTTACGAAACCTTTCTTTCTACACCGTGTCTCACTGTAGAGGGCTCCTGGCAGCAGTCCTGGACCCTCAGCACCATGTCCTTGTACGAAGGTCAGGAAGGGTGTGCTGGGCACAAGTGCTGTGCTGAGCTCTCTGTCCTGTGAAGAAGATGCCTTTTTCTAAGGCTGCAAATTTCACCTTATTGGGCGAGAGGAGTCTTTCCTGAACAAGTGTGGTGCTTTCAGCCCTGAAACGCAGTGTGATTTCATCCACTGAGCCCAGGGGAGAGAGTTAGTACTGTACTTATTTCCAGTCAGTCAGGACTTCACTTCCTTAGCATAGGTAGGCAGCTGAGAGAGTAAGTAGGTCAGCCTGAGAAACCACAGGTTTTTCTTTTCCCTTCTGTAAAGTCCTCACTTCTGTGGGAAGATTGGATGGTTGACAAGGTGCAGAGGGGAAGACTTCATGGGTCTTCCTGTTGCTAAATTATTGATTGATTTGTTTGAGTAACTGCATCATTGGTTGACTACATCTTAATCAGCAAGCAGTTTCAGACATGCTAACTAACCTTATGGAGAGTACCATGTTGATAACACACCCCACTGAATTTTACAAGAAGAAGAAAAAAATACAGTACACAGAAGCTGTAAAGTTACTAAGTGATTATTAAAGTGTGGCAGCACAGAAGTGGAAACTGAATGCTGACTATTAAGGCATTAGGTGTTGGTGTAAGGTTTTGTTCTGTGTGTTTTGGGGGTGGGCAGTAAATCCTTATCACAGCAACCGCACATCAGTGGCAGGCCCAGGCTTGTCTGTCCCTGCAGCCCATTGCCTTCAGTTGGTGCACTGCACACTGAGGGAGCCCCTTGGTTAGTGGGACTGCACTTCTGGCATACTGTTTGTAAGAACTGCTCTTTAAACTCTTCTGTTTCTTTGTTTAAAATCAATGGGGGAGGAAAAATCTCTGCTGCACTGAGATAACTGGTTTTTATTATTTGGTACGAGGTTGTGAAAGGGAGCATTGTTTGAAATGTCAGCAACAAAAAATTACTATGGAACTGCTAGTACTGTGAAATTATATTTATTTTTGACTGTGCTGACAGTAATGATTGCCATGGTACTTGTCATGGTTGTGAAATTGAACCTGTGTTATGACAGTTACTTTGAGAATTTTATTGATTTAAATTTTGCTAATAGTATTTAGGACTTTCATTGCTTTGCTGTGAACCTTTAATGATTTGGAAATAACTGATAAGTGGGTAAAGTTAATTAAAATTTCATCTAGGGTTCATTATTTTAAATAGTTTAAATTCTCTGCGTTGAAATTATTTTTCTTCTAACAAACGTAGAACCAGGAAATAACATAAATTTGAACGAACTGGAGTGTTACTGATACAAAAATAACAGCATAATTGAGAAAAATTCTCTAATCATATATTCATTTTGATGTGTTCTAAGTGAGTTTATTACTATATGATAGATTTCTTCAGGAATTTAAATCTGTTCTTCTGAGTGGGTTCAGCTAAGTGATATGGAGCTTCCCTGAGAAAAAAGGAGGGAGGGAAAGAGTGGAAGAGTTATTAGTATTTAAGGAGTAATAGAAACACTGTGCTGTGCATAAAAAATAATGGAATTGTGATTTATGTTATTAATTAATGGTATAGTTTATTTTACAAAACTGTTTTTAGCTATGGCCACTCCTCTAGAGGAATATCATAAACATAAATGAGTTCAGTAAAGAGTAATGACTCTGAATGCAATCTTTGTGAAAGGTGATAAAAGAATGAAGAGGTTACAAGGGCTCTTTTCTGCAGGAAGATGATAAATAAAAAATACTTAATAAACCAGATCAGAGATAGGCACATTTTAGCTCCTCTGTAAAGCAGAAGAGAAATAAAGTTACATTTATTACTGTTTATAATGAGCATGCCCCCAGCAAAATTTTTGTAAGAAAGCAGATTGTTTAAAAAAAAAACAAAACTGACTTTGAGTTAAATAGAGATTTGTTCTGGAGAGTGAGGGGCAGGGGCTGAAGGAGGGAGCAGTTTCTAGGCCATCTGAAAACCTGGGTCTAGCCTTGCCAAGGTTAAAGTTCTTTGCAACTTTTTACAGCAATGCAAAGTCAAGGAAAAGGGGAAAAGTTGAGTCTCAGAACACTTTCTACCCCTCCTTGGCCTTCAGAGCAGGATTTGCTTTGGGCAGGTGCAGTGGGAATCCACTGCCAGGCAGTGGGGCTGGTGCTGCCACAGTTATGGAAGCACCTTTTTCTTCCTCGAGGCAGTTTGCATTATATAGTTTGTGCTGCTTCGAGTTATTTATGCACTGGTTAATGAGATTACTGTGAATGAGGGAGCAGCAACAGCATATTTGGCAACATTTTGGTAACGTTTGATTTCAAAACAGCACCATATATTTGAGTTCCTTCCCAATTGTTGTTTCTGAAAAAATACTTTACTTTGGTATTTGTTGTATGTTATTAAATGTGAGTCTGCTTTACTGACTGTGTTGCTATCCAGATATTTATAGTCACCAAAGTCTGTGTTTCCAAGCTTCCATTATTGATTATAATACAAACATCAACAGTTGCTTGGTTAAAAAATTTTAAAATCCATGCTGGTTTTTTGTCTTACATCTTTCTAATATTGCAGGAAATTTTCCTATGATCAGTGATGACTTGGTCAATTCCTACCATCTCTTGTTATGTGCTTTGGATCTCGTATATGGAAATGCTCTTCAGTGTCCTAACCGTAAAGAACTCCTAAATCCTAATTTTAAGGGTATGTTGGAAAAAAAGTTGATTTGAAATACATGAGAATTAACATTTTCTGTATCTGGCTGTGCAATTCTATTTCTGTTAATGTAGTATGTAATAACAAACTAGTGAATTTTGTCAATAATACATTAAGTTGAGAATTTGATGTACTGTGGAAATACCCTTGAAGGAAACTTGATAGTAATAATTAGAGTTAATGAGGGTTTAATGTCAGTGAAAAAGTGCATGATGACACAGCCATCACTGGACACAGTAAGACTGGAATGTTCCTGTGATGCAGCAGTTTGGAAAGACCCAAGGCTCAAACAGGAGATTCTTTTCTCTCTCATTTCTGGATTGCTGCTGTTCTCTTTCGGAGGAGAAAGGAAGTGTAGGTTGACTTGATAACCACCAATGCAAATGACTGGTGAGAAGCTGCCGTTGAGTTTCTGATGTAACTCTTCCCAGACTTGCATTTCATTTTCAGTGCTGTACAGTATTGGCCTGTACTTGTAGTGCTTCGGACGTGACCTGGCACCATTATCTCAGATAAATATTGTAGTTCACAAGTGTTTGATTTTTTTTCCTATTAGAATTGATATATTTAATTTTTATCACTCATTCACTAATGTTCTTAAATCTCTAACTTAAAATTTGCTTTTGATAACATTATCCAGTTGAGTGGGCATTATGAAATTAGTAGTTCTTTCAAGGGAACTAATTAGTTTGCTGTTTTAATTTCATACTACCTTGACTACACAGCATAGAATCTCTGTTTAATAAGAAAACAGGATAATGATTTGCAAAATTAAGTCATACAATATTCTTAATTGTAGGTCTACCTGAAGACTTCCATAGTAAGGATTATAAAGTATCATCTGAGCCTCCCTGCATCATTGAAAAACTGTGTTCTTTACATTACGGGTTAGTTTTAGAAGCAAAAGGTATAAAGGAACATTTTTGGAAGCCATATATTCGGAAGCTTTTTGACAAAAAGGTTGGTCAGGAAATTTGTCATGTAGAAAAATCTCTCCTTACTTGTTACCTTCAAAACCTTTATAAGAAATGAAATGCCCATCCTTTGTTCTTAAATGTCTTACAGCTCTTAAAAGGAAAAGATGAAAATCTGACTGGATTTCTAGATCCTGGGAACTTTGGAGATAGTGTGTAAGTCCCTGTTTGTGGTGGGGTTTGCCTGAGCGTCCCTCTGTAACCCAGCTGCAGTCGTTACCTTATCTGAGCACCGACAGCAGCTGGCTGCCTTGTGTGTTTAGTAATGGCCATCCCCCACTGCCCTCCTGTTCCTGTGAGTGCTGTGGGCTGAGGCCTGCTTGAAAGAGGAACGATGCTTCAGGATGGTGGAACCTGACGTCTGCTTTTATTCTTATGTTTCTCTTTCCTGGATTTTTTTTTTTTGTGTGTGTGTAACTCAAAGAGTTATTATGAAGAAGCTGCAGGAGCATGTTGAGTAGGAACTGGGAGGGGAAAAATTGGGTGTGGTGGTGTTTAGAGTTGTTTATGGGTATGAATTACTTTTTTAAAATGATACAAAAATGGTTCAGTGTAGTTTATGATATGATGCTGTGTAAATTTTGAGGACTTTCCGCAAAATAGGAGTTCTCAGTATTTTACTGCATTCTTCCTGCAGCTGGATAAATGGCAGGGCATCAGATATGTACGGAAAATAATGTCCTTGCCACTGTCATGTTTAAGGTACTGTAGATCTTAAAGGAGCTTGAGTGCTTCAGTGAGGGTGAAAAGAAATCTGAAGTAGACTTCCCCCAGGCCAGAACTGTATTCAGTGTGTGACAGGTGAACAAAGCAGTCTAAATAAAAAGGGGTTGTCTGTCTTTCCTATCTACTGTAGAAAAGCCATCAACAAGGCCTATGAGGAATATGTTCTGTCAGTGGGAAATCTGGATGAGCGAATCTTCCTTGGTGAGGATGCAGACGAAGAAATTGGAACTCTCACGAGGTGCTTAAACACACCTTCAGGAATGGAAACAGCTGAAAGGGTGCAAGTGAAGCATAATTTGCAGCAGCATTTTGACAGGGTGAGTATGGCATGGTCTATGTTGCTGTTTTTATATGCCACCTTCCCTGGTAGTCTATGGAGACAGAACTAAAACACACCTAGGAGTGTGGGGAGAAAATGGGAGGAGTATTGGGAGCTAGACTTCATGGTGAAGAATGTAATGTGTTTGTTAAAATAAGTAATTGTGTGGTTAGGTGATTAGAAGATGCATTGATTTTGCTGTGTGCTAATTGAAGGGAGGTCCTTTATGTTACGTTATTTTAATGCGATGGCTTGATCTGATGCAAATGAACTAAAATGCTGATCAGAAGGACTTCTCATATTAGAGGTTAAACCTGCTGAAAGGAAACCCTGGCTCAGTATACTTTTCCTGTGAGATACAGCTGCCTTTGTTACTCAGGGGCTAGGAGCGGATTACTGGGGTTTGGGGGGGATTTTTTAGATAGGTCTAATTGTTTCACACTTCAATTCCAGCATCTGCATTTCAGTATAGGTCACATCCCCTCTGTTTCTACAGAACAGTTTGATACAAACATCTGAGCAACACAGACAGATTCTTCATTGCTGGCTCTTACCTGAGTCATGGTCTAGTTTGGGCTGTTTGATTTGGAACAATTTTTTTTCCGTAACACAGAGTAAGAATTCTGCAGATTAATGTTTCTAGGTTATGACCTTTATCAGAGTTTATAATAGTGTGCATATGTATGTGTGGTTATATTTTTGTTTTCAGTCCAAATCACTTAGGATCGCCACCCCCCTTACTGGCCGCAAGTACATTAAAGAGAGCAACCCATATGTGACACCTGTTTCCATAGCAACCTACAGCCTGAGCCGCCTGCACACGATGCTGGCAGGGCTGAAAAATGCCCCCAGTGAAAATCTGGAGCAAATACTCAGGTAAATTTGATGTTTAGCAAAATAATCCTATTTTCTGTTCTAGTTTTAATAACAAACATTAATTCTGAACAGTGTAATTTAAAATGTGAGACAGTCTTTCACTCCTGGAGTAAAATGGAATCCAGAGAGACATTTACATTTCAAAGGAGTAATCTCTTTATTTAGACACATCTGTCCTTAGAGACTGATGAACAGCCACCATTTAAAACCCAGCAGTTTTGAGCTTCTCTAACCACAAGTTGCCAGTATAAAATTGTCAAGACTTTTCTTCCTGCTTAGCAAATGGCACTACATAGGAAATCACTCCATACTGTAGGAGAGGCAAACCAAACCTTATTTGCCATGTGAGTAAACTGTTGCTTCAGGACTAATGTATTTTTAAACAATTTTTATGTCATGTGGAAAGTGCTGTTTGAATATCTGATCATGAAAAGATGAGCGTATTTACTACAGTGTATACAATAATACGATGTTTCGCAGTTAGACACATTTGGGTCTGTTTGTATTGCTGTGCAATATATTTCCATTTTTTATGCTTTCAACATAGAAAAAAATAGGGGGTTTTGGTCTTAGTAGGAATAGTATATTAAAAATGTTTAGTTTCTATTTTCAGGTCATGTTCCAGAGATCCTTCTCAATCCATTGCAAACAGAGTAAAAGAAATGCACGAAGTGTACTGTCAGAGCACACAGTCTGAAGGAGAATTCAGTAATTTTTCCAAAGGTGGGAAGCATTTTGCCTATCCAGATAAGAATTAAAATGCCTGTAAACACATCCATCTCTTGTAATTAAGTTTTACATACAGGTTATACTTTAGCACAGGTGTCTTTTCTACTCCTCTTGACTTTTCCTGTATTATTAAAACATAGTGAATTTCAGTGCTGTGTAAAATTTTATAATCAGCCGTAGCTTGAATCGCTGGAATTTGATCATACTTTGGGTACTAGAGAAGTGAAATGAAAAGCACTGTTAAGTGTACCACTTTTTCTCTGTAATACAAGAATATTAGTGCTGGCATGGATTTTTGTGATGGTAGAGAAAATCTGAGGAACTGTAGTCTTTAAAAACCCAACAGCAATTTTGGCTTACATACGAGGATGGATTAGTACACTTATTAAAATCCTGCCCGTATAAACACAAAATCACAATTTGCAAAGTTGTCTTGATACCTGAAGTGCCTGAAGATGGATTGAATATAAGGAAGATGCTCTTGACCTTGTTTCTTAATAAGGCCTTCCTTTGTTCTTGTCAACTTAGCTGCTTCAGTGCTTTTGGTTGCACAGTGCAAGGTGGATCCATACAGGTGTATTTTTCAATGCATTTTCTGAATTGGAATTGTGTACATTATAGCAGTGTTAAGGATTGTTCTTATACGCAGTGATGTCACCAAAATCTGGGTTCAGTAGCAAGTTATTCTGCTCTGCATTCACAAGTCAGGGCAGTGTAGGAGAAGAATTCCTACATTAACTTCCAATTAACTGGTTTAGTCCTGAAAGTATTCTAGCCACAGCAGCACAGAAATCCACGCAAGCTACTGTTGCATCTGTGTCTGAAGATGAAGAAGATAATACTTTTATGTTGCATTTTACAATATTGGCTCTATTTAAACTTCCTGCAGATGTTGCTAGTAAACATTTTCGTCGTGCTGAGATGCTCTACTACAAGGTCTTGGAGTCAGTCATTGAGCAAGAGAGGAAGAGACTGGGAGACGCTGACTTATCTGTAAGGAAAACTGATCAAAGGGTTCCTCACTTTTAAAGTTGGACCTACAGAAAAAGAACACAGATGTAGAATAGAATTGTCAGCTATTTAAAATGAGGGTAAATCTCTGAGAAGAGCCCTGTAAATACACCTGAATGGAAGAAAAAACGTTCAAGAAATTATTTGCGTTTGCAAACACAAAGATAGATGAAATTTTTAATGAGTAAAGATGGCTCATTTTGAATTCTGTTCTGTCCCTTTCAAAATAGCTTCATCTTTTGTAAGCTTGAGAATCTTGCTGTTGAGACAATAAAAAGTGTTTTATTGTTCTATAGTTACACTGTAAAATAAGCTTTACAATTTGCAACTCTTGCAGGCAATCCTGGAGCAAGATGTGTTTCACAGGTCTCTGCTGGCATGTTGCCTGGAGATCATTACCTTTACATACAACCCACCTGGAAACTTCCCGTTCATCACCGAAATATTTGACATTCCAGTTTATCATTTTTACAAGGTAATGTGTTTGATAGCTAGAAATGCTTACCAAGTCATGAGTGCTCATTGGCCTGTATGACAATATAGGATTGAGTCATAGTAATGCAGCCTTCATAGTTCTCATAGTCTCTTCTTCCGTGAAAATCAAGTATTGGAATTAGATCTTTCTTAGGAATCAGTATATGAAACAAGTACAATTATGTTGATCATAATTATCCACTGCACAGGTAATTGAGGTTTTCATTAGAGCAGAGGATGGCCTTTGTCGGGAAGTGGTAAAACACTTGAACCACATTGAAGAACAGATCCTGGAAAGTATGGCATGGAAACAGGAATCCGTACTGTGGGACAGGATCAGAGAGAATGAAAATAAAGTTCCTACTTGTGAAGAGGTGAGTGCATCTTTCTGTTACGTTGCTTTCATAATCAGACAGGATGGCAGAGAGAGGACTTCGAACCCTGAAGGAGAGGCCTTACAAGGCCCAGTAGCAGTTCCACCATCCCAGCCCATCAGTGCAGTGAAAGCAGTAAGTGCAGGGTGCTCTGGCCTGGTCAAGGTCATCTCTGTGGAGACATCTGGAACAGAGACAGGCAGCAGAAGGAATTCTCACCCAGTATTTTATCCAGTATTTTATTGGTTAGCAGAACAGTGAACAATAATGGTCAAGCAGGGAAGGTTTGGACCAGTCCCACTTGAAAAGATTATTAAGCAAGAAATGTGGTAAAAAGCACACACAGAAGTAGTCACAGAAAGACTGTTACAGTGTGCGTCTTCCAGAGCAGCACAATCACTACTCAGTACTGGTTTTCTTGGGCTAGTTTGGCTTAGGGTAAGTTTGTCACTTTTCTTGTTCTTTTTTCACAGAGTTTTGCTGTTCAAAATCTGTAGTGCAGTAGCTTTTACAAATTTGCTATGTAGTTAATGTGTGATACAGACACTCTAATAAAAGGATAAATATTTTAGGTAATGCCACCTCAGTACTTTGAGAGATCTGCTGGGAACAGTGTGGTAGGTTCACCGCTGACACCACGGCGAATAAACGAGGTTCGTGCTGAAAGTGGAGGGCTGGGAAAAGGTGAGGTTTTTTTAAAGCAGAACATGCTGTGCATTGCTTACTTAGATTAAATTACGTAAGGAAGGAAACTGCTTTAATGCTAACATACAGTTAGCTGCAATCACATTTGTGAATGGTATTTGTATTTCAACTCACGGAGTTGCATCAGAGGTCTAAGACTGATGGATTCATTATATCAATGTGAACTAAATACTGCTTTGGTGGGGTGTTCTCAGGTGATAGATATGAGCAGCATGTGTATGTGTTAAACAGTATTTATACATGCACACATACACAACTTATGCTCTAATTGGTTTGCTTTATTGCTACACCAGAAAAGAAACTCCACTATATATTAAATTATGTGACATCTCAAACTTTTCTCGCTAGAAAAAGTAAAATATAATACATGAACTTAGAAGAATATTAACTATAGCATTATTGAAGATTAAGTCATCTCTAAAAGCAATTTGTACTTCCAGAAATTTTTTCCTGAAGAGCTTTGCATGACATATTTTGGTTTGCATTAGATTTCCACCACCTATTTGCAGAACAAGGGATTATAAAACAAGAGATAAATATATATATATGTATGGTTTTTTTTCTTCCCCAGGCCTTTCCTCCCCTCCAGCCACCCTGTATGACAGGTACAGCTCTCCCACAGCCAACCCCACGCGGCGGCGCCTGTTCGCTGACAATGACAGCGCCCCCGAGGGCGGCACCGCGGTGAGGGTGCCCCCGCAGCCCGTGGTGAGCACGGTGCCAGTGCAGAACGTGAGCCCCGAGGCCGTGTCCGTGACTCCTGTGCCTGGCCAGACCCTGGTGACTGTGGCAACGGCCACCGTGACAGCCAACAATGGGCAGACGGTGACAATACCCGTGCAAGGTGAGGGAAAAGCTGCTGCACAACTGTTCAGGCTTGTTCCCATCCCAGAGTATTAGAATGTAGCCAAGAAGAGAGGGGGGAATAGTTGGCCAGAAAAAAGTATGTTTATAAGGATTCATAAGTAGGAAAAATGGTTTGAATAGACAAGCAGAATTAAAGGACGGAGCATATAGAGCACAAGGATGTTCTTCTGACTGCCGAGGTCTGTTTTATAAAACAGTTGTTTCAGTAAGCCCTCCTTCCTGAACTGACGGGATGAAAGCTGCATTAGTATGAAAACCTTAGTTCAACTTCATTATCTTGTTGTCTTACGATGAAGTTTCTAAAGTATTTTGATTAAACAATTTCATGTATAATACACTAAATGTATAGTTATAAGCAGCTAATAAGTACTGAATTGTTTTAAAAAACTCAAAACCACAAACACGCACACATTCCCAACACAACTTGCTCGTATTTCAGGCTCTTTTTGTTAAATTACAGGTATTGCCAATGAAAATGGAGGAATAACTTTCTTCCCAGTCCAAGTAAATGTAGGTACCCAGCCTCAGGCTGTGTCTGGGCCCATGCAGCCTCTGAGTGCCCAGACTCTGGCTGGCACCCTGAACACTCAGATGACTGGGGCAGCACTGCAGTTGCCAGGACAGTTAACAGTGCAGCAGATCTCCCCTGGCGAGCAGAGACAGACCCAGCACTTCACTGCCACAGCCGTCAGGCCTCGCAAGACAGGCTCTCTTTCACTCTTCTTCAGAAAGGTACTTCTTGATCTAAGGTTGCTTTGCTTAGTTCTTATTTTGGTAAACCTGCAGTAATTTAAAAAATACACACTTAACTGGTTGTAATAATGAGGGTGTGTTAAATTTAATCTATACCTTTAGTTATTCATACACACCTGAAGAGTAGTTCTCTCCTGCAGGCCACTTCTCACTAGCAAAGGAGTGTGATGGCACATCAGGACTTGGAAATAGATTCAATAGATTCTGTATTTGGCCAGCAGGTCCTTAAAGGTTTCCCTTTGCTCGAAGGCTCTTCCAAAGAAAGAGGTTCTCATTTGAGACTTTCTGGTTTATTCAGTACAGGGGTTTCTGTAGGCAATGCAGTGCCCTTTCTGGGCTCAGGACAGATTTAAACTTCAAACAAGTGTTTTCTTAGCACTGACACCAGTACTGAGAATGTCTGTGTCTTGTGAGTAAAAAAGTTATATTTGAATTTAGTTATTCTTCTCTTGGCTTAGCATTTGCACAAGCTCTACAGGTGTGCAACTCTGAGCTACTCTTTTGCTGGGTCAGAAAAGCAGTGCTGCTGTGGCCCTGAGCACAGTGTCCATTGCCACAGGTGTATCACTTGGCCAGTGTTCGTCTGAGGGACCTCTGTGTCAAGCTCGATGTGTCTGATGAGCTGCGCAAAAAGATCTGGACATGCTTTGAGTATTCCTTGGTGCACTGCCCTGAAATCATGATGGACAGGCACCTGGATCAGCTGCTGATGTGTGCCATCTATGTCATGACTAAGGTAAAATGTGAACAAAGAAAAAGCAAACAAAAACTCCTTTAATACTTAATGTTCCAAATACTACAATTCCTCAAAAAACCTCAAACCAACAAAATACAAAAACCTGCAGAAAAACTGAGAACCTTTTCCGTCCCTCCCCCTCAGGTTACTAATGAAGACAGATCATTCCAGAATATCATGCGCTGTTACCGGACACAGCCGCAAGCCAAGAGTCACGTGAGCACAGTCACAATTTAAATATGTGGGATCTGGTTTATTAAATGCCTTTGTTCTATTTTGGGAACAGAGCGCTTGGCAAAGCAACTTTTACTATTAAGGGGATGCAGTCCATGAGCCATTCTCAAAAGAGAGTGGTCATACCCAAAATCCTGCACTACTGAAAGCTTTCCATGCTAAACTATAACTTAAATAGAAAGTGTCTTTACTTAAAACCTAAGGAGGCAGTGCCCATGGGATATTATTCTTCCTAGGAGGCCATGTTTTAGCCTGCAAGAAGCAGTTTGGTACCACAGGGAGGTTTCTGGCAGCAGACGTGTCATGCAGGCACTTGTTCCCTGACTCCTCCCTCCCCGGTCACGCTGCTCCATGTCCCTGTCCCTGCAGGTCTATCGCAGTGTGCTGATCAAGGGCCGCCGCCGCCGCCGCCACTCCGGCAGCAGTGACAGCAGCAGCCAGCAGAACTCACCTACGGACAGGAGCAAAGACAGGAACAAAGAAAGAAGTGAGTGATTCCAAATGCCAGGTGTTTGGGTTTAATTCCATTTCCAAAACTGTGTGTGTAAAGTAAGAGTTGGGTTTTGTGTTGTCCCACCCCAAACAGTTCTTCCTTTGGTAAACTTAAACACAGTTAAAAATACATTGATAACATTTAAGAGTTGCTCTAACTTAAGGTTTTTATTGCACCCACTGTGACAGTTTCAAATCTCTCCCCACATGCACTTACCTTGGGAATTTGCTGTGCTGGCCTGAACTCTGAGTTCAGCTCACACCAAAGAAGGAGTCTTTGCAGAATGAGGAAATCTGGGCTAGCCCAGGTTCACAGTTACTCTTATCACAACCACAGAGCTGCAGCAGTTTCTTTTGTAGCACTGTCTGTCTGCAGAGATAGGAGCACCACCCACAGCATTGATTTCAGCATAGCTCACAGCTCTGGAGATTCTTCCCTTGATACGTGAACTGACACATTTTCCTTGAATTAACTTCTATAAAGGAAACCAAAGCAGTGATGCTGTGTATTCCTACCAGCAGTTTTCAAGATAAGGAATAGATGGTGGTATAAGCAGTAGGTATTAATATTTTCTGTCACAGGGAGGTGTCAGGGAGGGAAGAAAAAAACACATATTTTGCAACTTCCTACATTAAATTAGCAGGAAGTATGGCCAAGCCAAGTATTTCTCCTACTAACAGAAAGACTACCATTCTTTACTTGAAATGGCACCAGGTGGCAACAAGAAAGAGCTACTGCTGGAAGTATAACACAAATGCTGAAAAATGGAGGAGTTTCAGCTCTATTTATATTGTCATGCAACTCAGCTCCTACAGAAAATCCCTTGCAGTTTATCCAGTAAGAAGTTAGAAATCAACAAATCTTTTATGAAAGGGAAAATGCTCAGGGAGCAAAATGGGCATCACTGATGGTGGCTGCAGGTTCCCAGTCCCTGTTTCCCAAGGGTGGCTGGCTGTGTGTGCGTGCAGGGGGGTGTCTGGGCCTGCGGGGCTGGCAGTGCCTGAGCAGCGTGGCTGTGCCCGTGCAGGCAGCCGCGACTCCAGCCCAGTGATGCGCTCCAGCAGCACCCTGCCCGTGCCCCAGCCCTCCAGCGCGCCCCCGACCCCCACCCGCCTCACCGGCCCCAACAGCGACACCGAGGAGGAGGAGCGGGGCGACCTCATCCAGTTCTACAACAACGTCTACATCGAGCAGATCAAGGACTTTGCCCTCAAGTACACTTCAAATGCAGTAAGTTACATTCTGTGCTTTTCCTTGGTAAACAGAGCTTTTTCTACTGACTATGCAGTGAAATCCCCTTAAATTAAAAAATACGAATCTGGCCTAATAACACAACAAAACTTGCATTTGTTGTACATCTGCATGGTCTCGTATCCGTGGAAGAGCCTTGCTGCAGCGAGCCCTGAGCTCAGGCCGCAGCTGCTGAGCGCCCCTTCTCTCCTTGCAGACCGACTCCCCCCCGCTCTCGCCGTACCCGTTCGTGCGCCTCAGCTCCCCCCGCAGAGTGCAGCTCTCCCAGCACCACCCCGTGTACATCTCGCCACACAGGAACGAGTCTGCCCTTTCTCCCCAGGAGAAAATATTCTACTACTTCAGCAGCAGCCCCTCAAAGGTGAGACTAAAGGGTTTCAGTTTAATTCTCTAATTGCTTAACCCTGAAATTAGAGCAGACTGTGCAACACGTTTTGTTTACCTTGTCCAACACACACATCATCACCTAAGGCTCGTCAAACTGCCAGTGCAGCTGTCACAGCTGTAGGGCTGGATGGGCCCTTGAGCTCTGCATGCAGAGACACAACAAACTCCCTTGAGTTTGAGTAAGACTGTGTACTCTGGTAAGGGAAAGATCAATACAGTGATGAAGGAAGTACCTTGGTACAGTACAGATGTCCACAAAAAAAGCCTGTGCAGTCCCACTGTAATGCATCTGAAAACAGTTCACATCATATTGGGGCAGTCACAAAATACAGTGAGAGCTAATCTTTCTTTTGCCCCCCTCCTCCCTCCAGAGGCTAAAGGAAATCAACAGCATGGTTCGAACTGGAGAGACGCCCACGAAGAAGAGAGGCATCCTCTTGGAGGATGGAACTGAAGCCCCAGCCAAGCGAATCTGCCAGGAGAATCACACGGCTCTGTTAAGACGACTCCAGGATGTAGCGAATGACCGAGGGTCTCACTGAGCCTGCACAGCTCTTCCCTCCCTGGCTGTGCTGAGCCTGGGCCAGGGCATGAGGGGAGCCAGTGCTGGGGACAGGGAGGATCCTCCTCAGACCCTCGACACAACCCCAGGCCCTGCTTAAGCTCTTCACAAGGCAAGTGACCCCCTCCAGCCTTGCCTGGAGAACACATCCCCCACACAGCTGTGGACCTTGCCGCAGGTATTTACAGCTTTGCTTTGCTCTAGTCAGTGCCCTGAGCCTGTGCTCATTGGTGCCTCAGCACAGAGCCCTGCACCAAGGTACCCACAGGCAGCAGAGTTGGGGTTCCTCACTAATGCCCTCCACAAACCAACAGCTTAGGAGTAACATTCTCACACAGTCCAGTTCTGCTGAAAGGGACAAGGGCAGTGAGTGGTTTGAGCCCTGATGGAAGCTGGATGGATGGACTCTGTCCCTATTCAGGATGTTCCATGTGCCCTTGAGACCCATCAGTGTTGAGCCCTTTGCTGCTCTACCAAGGGAGGTGATTATGTTGATTGGTTTGAGCTGTGCAATGTTTGAAAGTGAACTTGTGTTCCCAAGGTGACACATGGGCTGGGGCTGTGAAGCATCATGTTTAAGGCAGATTAGTTTTGCTGTATATTTGCAATGGCACTTTCTAAATGTGAATATTTTTTGCAAAGGCTGACTTCAGCTGTCTTTCTGTACTGAAAGAGTTTGACTTTTGTATTTATTTCAATCTCATAGCCCCCTGCTCATCTTGTCAGCAAATGGCATTCAGAATTCATTGTAACTCAATGTATATGCAGCAGTGAATGCAGGAAGCCAGGGATGTGTACTTTTTTCAAGGAATTTTATATGCTTGTTGCTTTTCTTGATAGGCATTGTAGCCCTTGCTCACTCAGCAGCAGGAAGGTGGTGCCCATCTCCTAAAACATGTACTTAGATATTTTGTGTTTAAAGGACAGGGCTTAGGAATTTGGTTTTGTGTTTTGCTTTGTTTTTTTTAAATGGCCTAAATGAGGCTGCCTGGGAAAAATCCCTCCTCCAATAACAGGATCAGCAGGTGGCACATATTACACTTACCACTTGTTTTCATTTAAAATAGTTCCAAAGTACCAGACTTGTTAGGAAAGCATCAACCCTCTCCCCCAGTACAGGATGCCAGTCCTCTGCTGGGGAAGGGGTGTTCCTCATGTTCCAAAAGGATTTCTAAGGAAAAGCTAAAAGCTCTGTTTTCAGTCATTCCTGCCCTTCCAAATAATAGGAAAATTTAAGACTTAATTCCACTGTAAATTCACCTAAACTAAAATAAAAATATCGTTTTTCATACCTGCATAACAAAAAGCTGAAGTCCAGAAGCTGTGTAGATGTTTCTGTAAAAATATTTATGGAAGTGTCAGACAATTGTTGTGGTTACTATGTTCCATTTACTTCACTTTGTATGAAAATATTGCAATTGTATTTTTCAGTAAAGACTTTATAAACTCACTCTTATGTTCTTGTGTGAAAAAGCATTGTATGTGCAAAGCTAAAAAGTCTGCAGCAAGGACTGCAATGAAGGGTTTAGAAATTAATCACGTCTTAAGTGACACCACAAGGGAAAGGATTTACTCCTGCCCTCGTTTAGTCACTGTGGTTGCTCCAAGCATGTCCCCTCCTGCTGCTCCATCAGGAGGCACCAGGCAGGGCCTGACAGGGACAGCAGTGCCAGGGAATGCCCCAGCTCCTGCTCCCTTGGCTTAGGAGGAAGAAGAGGAGGGTGGCTGTCTCACTGCACAGCACAGGAGGGCCTCAGAACAATCTGCTTTGCCTTCTCTGCAGGAGCTTTTAACACAACATCTCACACCCCCAATGACAGCAGAATTACTTCCACTGTGCTGTGTACTCACATTTCAACTGAGGGAAATTTCTAAACGTTCTTAAGTAGTTAAGAACAGCTTTGACCACTACTGGCCAGTGCTGTATTTGTACAGCTCAGGATGCACTGGTTTTCCCCTGCATTTTTATCTAGGGGGCCTGATACTATTTCATCCACTGCTATTTCTGTCCATTTCTGAAACCAAGTTGTAAAGTTAATGTCAGCTGTAAATAATAATAAAGATACAAGTTGCAGTTTATACTTTGAAGAAAATCCTAAAAAAAAAAAAAACAAACCACCAAAAAAAGTACTTCAACAGAGGTGTTCCAAAGTTAAAAAAAAAGGCATGTAAACTTGATATTAAAAAAAATACAACTGAAGTGGCTTCAAATCATTTCTTTCAGGATTTAGGTTTGGTTGAAATCCAACTGCAACCTCAGCAGCAAACTCCACTGGTATAACTTACAGATCTCTTGGAAATGTTCTTTAGAGAGTTCAGAATTTCAAAGATGATATTCAGAAACATCCCCTTCTCAAAGTATTGGCCACACCTTAGTCTTTCATCAAATACTGTTCTAGGAAAAACACAGCACAATCCAGGAGAAAAGGATTTGATTTCCATGGCACTGTTTCAGTACTCATTCACCTACCTTGCTCCTGGAACAGCTTCTTTTAATGCACAAATCTAATTACAGAAATACACAGCATTCTCTCTCCCAGTCTAATAAAAAGAACAACTTTTCAGATTATTCATTGTAAACTAAACAAAATTCTACATTCTCTAAAGAAATAAAATTATTCTCAGCAAACTGCTGTTGGCTGGATTTAGCTTGGAGCAATCCAACCTAGTGACCGACCTTGCAGGGGTCTGTGACAGCTCAGAGAGAAACAAAACTTCCTCCAATAACCATCACTTCCACAGCATTATCCTGTCATTCCTCTTGGGCATTGCTCTTGCCAACTGTGGTGTTTCCTGGCCAACAGCAGCACTGGCAGTGGGAGCTGTGCTGCAGCCAGCACCAAAGAGTGGCCCAAGATTAGAAGGGATTTCACTTCTACACCAATCCTTCACCCAAGTGGCTTAGGAAATGTGCAAGTCAGTGATTTATCACAGAGCCTTCTGAATAATCTTAAAACTGAATAAAGAGAACTGTCAGAGTCTGGTTTAGCTCCAGGTCTGCCCCTGCTCACACAGTTCATGTCCGCAGCACAAGGTTGGGCCCATCATCTGGTTCACACCAAGAGTCCTTAACTAAAACCTTGCCCATGATAAATCTGAAGCATTTAAATTTCCAGTTTCAGCCTTCCCAAAAAAAGCTACAGAACAACAGCAGCAACAGAACTCATTTCACGGTATTTTAGTGGCAACACTCCAGGCCAGTACATACACCCTCAAACTCTTCCCACATCCTTTCCTTGAAAGGCAGACAGCACCGCTTTTGCAGGCAATACAAACTCACCTTCAGATCAGTTCCTCTGTTCCTGTCCTCTACTGCAAACTCCGATCAGGCACACGACAATTCCAAGGCACTTCCAACTGCTCATTACATACCAGACATCCAGGATACTGAGGCTATGGGGCATTAATGCCACTCAGAACACTGACCGAGGCAAGTGCCACAGAGCCAGCTGTTTTCCTGGCATTGAGTGTATGACACCACTGGGGAAGTCTTTGTCTCTTTCCTTAGAAGCCAAGAAGTTGTTCTCAAAGAGAACAGTGAAAGGTTGTTAACGACCAGTGAATTTAGCATGTCAGATAAAAACACAAAAAAACTCAACACAAACCCCACATCACCCCACTGCCCACCCTCCTGAAACACCACCTCATGTTCACATGAGTCACTGCAGGCTGTTCCAAAACAGCTGGGTTGGCACTAATCCACCAGTGCAGGCAAGGGGAACCAAAGGAAAACCAGCCCAGCTCCAAGGGGTTAACACTACAGATTTTGATAGGACAGTCCCAGGAGGCAAGAAAAGGCATCACACCATGCTCTGGCATTAGAGTCCATCTCAATTTCACTTGTGTTTTGGAGAGGTTTTCCTGTGTATGGAACACCAGTCTCTTATGTACAGAGCTGCTCCTGGCATCCCATGAACATCCCAAACACCTATGCAGACGAGTGCCTATGTAGCCAGGTGCTCCCACTCTTCACTAAACATCCACAGCACAGACTAACAAGGACAAAAGCTAGAGTACGGTTTCTTTTTATTTTAAGATGTCACTATTAACACGCATTAGTCAAGCTATCCTAAGAAATCCCCTAGACACCTAGGGAATCTAAAACCCTCTACGATTTTATTAGCTCAAGAGACCACCATTAAAAGCTTTGATTTTAGTGTTTCTTACTAAAAGTCTAACAAGCCTGACATTCTACTTTCACCCTGTCAGACTAATGTGCGCTTTAGTGACAGTATCCATTTACAAATCAATAATACATCATACATCATCCCCAGCTTTACTTCTGGAAAGTGCTAAATGGAGTCAATGAACCGTCTATTTACAATTTCAAATCCTAACATATTTACAATAGAAACCAAAAGTATTTAAAACCATTAAATATAGTGTTTAACTCTGCTATATTAGTTTATATGAACACAGCTTAACTCTGGCATCATATTTCCAATACTAATATTTCTGCCAGTAATTTAAGATTTTTTTTAAAAAAATTGCTATTCCTGGAGGGGAAAAAAATAAAAGCTTTAAAACCAACCCAAAACCTCCAGGCATTTCAGAGCCCTGAGGAATTACCCACCCTAGACAGTCTTCAGGTAGAAGTACTGTAGTGTTCAAGAAAGACTTCCAAACTCCAGGCAAGCCTTTAAAACCTATGCATATGTAAAACATTAAGAGTCAGTAATCCATTGAACAGGTTTACTGGAGTCACTGCTACCATTCAGGTTTTACTAATCTGTAGTCAAGAAGGAAACTGCTGCTTTGCTGTTTCTCCCTCCGTTACATTCCCTCCACCCCCAGAAAGTGTTTTGTGCACCAGTGTCCAGGACAGCTTAAGTGGGCATCGTCTTCTCTTCTTTGCTGAAGGGCTGGACTGAGCCAGGCTTCACCCAGGACAGGCCAGAGACGTGCGTGCTTTTGCAGTGCTGATCTTCCGGCTTCTTCTAGGGAGAACAAAGTTAAAGTTACAATTTTTAGATATCCAAACCCTCTCAACTCCCCCTCATCCATTTTACCTTTAACAAATACAAGGACAAAAGAGGCTTCCACCATTTCCTCTCCTCAAAGAGGAATAGCAAGATGGCCACTGGTTTCATTTCTGGGAACACGTGTGGCATCTGCAGAACCATCCTGACAACACAGGAGTTTTAAGGACTTAACTCGGATACAGCTGCCCTATCCCACCATAAAGACTCAAGGATATTCCTTTTGCTTGGAGGCCCCAGCCCAGCATCACTGCACTGCTCTTCACCACATTTCCTGTTTCTGCAGAAAGCAGTGTCAGTCCAAACCCTCCCTCAGCACCGCACCTGTAGTTCTGCCTGGCAATGCTGGGCGTGCTGGGGAGGAGCATTTGCACCCCACAGGTGGTTTGGAACCCAAATGAATGCGCCAAGTAGCAATTAATGCCTTTGCTAAACCTGGGAGTTTCCTACTGCTTTCCAAGGATGGTCCTTCCGTTCCCTGAGCATTTGTCACAGTTAAAAGCTTGAACAGTAACTATTACCCAACAGTGCAACAAACATCTTAAACTGACTAGTGCAATTTAGAAGACAAAAATTAAAAGCTTCAAATTGAAGAACAAAGATACAACTTGGAGCATCTATAGATTCAAAGTAGTTAAAGAGATCAGCAAATTAGACATTAGTCTAGCTGGCCAAAGCAGCAGAAGAGCTTGCAGGGTTTTTTTAATACCAGGAAGCGTATGACAACTACATCAAACCTGGAATGGTGTGTCGAGCTCTAGAAAGTGATAATTGCATGAGCAGATTTGGTTGCACCACGGAAAGTCTTTTGCTTGACAAAGTAAATTATGGCAGCAAGAAAAGAGAACCTGCACTTCTGCCCCTCCCCATGCTTTGTAACAAAGGTGACACTGTGTGACAGACCTGCCATAACACGTTGGGCCACAGCAAACAAGAGGGATGAGTTAAGCCTGAGCAGGGCAGCAGCAGCTGCCTCTCCCATGCTGCACGCAGGAACCACACCTTGGAAAAGCCACGTGCTCAGCAGGGAACTGGGACATCCCTGCCCTTCCTGGCCTGCAGCTCCAGAATGGCCTAGCTGTTTCCCAAGGAATAGGAATCACAGGGGTAATAAAAAGGATCCAGAGCTGTAGGAAGATTTGGGAACTTGTTTTTACAGGGAATGTTCTCAGCTACACTGGAATTTTGGGACAAATATCCTACAGCACAGAAGCTGGGCCATTCTCATCAACAAATGACTAGAGCAACTAAGTACCATGGATGCAATAATTACTGAAGACGTTAGTTTTCACCCAAAAAGAAATCAACAGGCATCTCCGAAGAAAAAAGGGCAAAAGAAAAGTCACTGTTTGCTATCAGTCTCTGAGACAACGTCAGACCCTTTCCATTTCAGGCGTCTTGACCTATTATTTCTCCTTGATTTAAAGGGTAAGAAAGAAGGATGTGAAAAATGAAGGAGAAAGGGAGGAGGAAAAGAAGTGTCAAAAGTATTTCTTAAGTTTTGTAAGAACATCAAGAAGTCAATCTGACCAAAATATTTTCCTGTGTGTTCCAAGGCTGTAATGTGACTGGCAGTTGTGAGCACTGCCACATTGAGCTCAGGCAGTGTATTGTATTAAGATCAATATAAAAACCTCATTCACGCCAGAGGACAGGCAAAAACACGAGATAAAGCTTGCAGTGCAGAAGACAAGTTTGAACTGACAAAAAAAAAAAATTTTCATTACACAAAACCCCGGCAATCCATAGCACAGCTTTAGCCCAAGTCAGTAACCAAAACATTCAGAGTGCATTTCCTTGCCAGTCCAGCTAAGACAGCAGCCACTGTTTCAGAATCCCTTTGTACTACAAGTGGATCAACTTGTCAGGCCACTCAGCACAGACCCAGAATTGCTGTGTGCCAGCTCTTGTCAAGTGCAAAGGAGTAATTAAAAAAAGAAAACAAAACAAAACATGAACAGTCCCCACCTCAAATCACATCCCATCACCCATCAGGTGAAAGCTCTATGAGCCAACACGTTGTTGCTCTGTCAGTAAGAGCACTCTGATGGAAGGAACTCTCAGCACCTTTTGGTAAGCTGATGTCTCATTAGAAATCAGCAGCATTAGGGAAGTGAGCAAGGGACTGTGCTTGTGCTGCCTCAGAAACTTTGCGAGAAGAAAGTGCTGAAGCTTTGATTCAGTAATGAAAGATCTCTCAACAGAAGAAACCAAAGAAGCTGGAGACTGTCAGGTAAAGCAGAAATGGTAACAGCCATGACAAGTGCAGGACAAGTTAACAGGCAGCCAGTGAATCTCTTTGTCCGTTTTATCCATAAACAACAAAAAAAAATCTGCTGCGTGCCAAGAGTTGTACTAACAAAGCTTTCTGGCTAAGTGACTAATTGCTTAGCACACTGAAGTTAGAACAGTGACATAACTGCTTCGTTAGGAGACCACAGTAGCTCAGCATTCCTGCTGAGCCAAAAGAGGGGTGGAAAAAGGTCTCTCCAGTACACAAAGGCAGAGAATCTTTCTTCTTGTATCAGGCAATAAACCCTTCCTAGAGTGAGAATGTGAACTTGGCACGTACCTTCTGAGTCAACATCTTCTCTCTAGCTTCATCATGTATAGCTGGATTCCATGGAGAAAAACTATGGAAAAAGTACAGTTAACTCTTACTTGGCATTTTTGCAAACTACAGCACAGACAGAGCAGAAAGCAGTGATTTTCCTTTGCTTAATTTGTTGAATTTTAAGTAAATTATGAGTGAGTATTCACTGTTAAAACATACAGTTAAGAACAAAATTCACATTGTCATGGATCTTTTCAACAATAAATATTTACGTTTTCATTTCTGTTTGTACCGAGGACTGGAAATTCAGAACATATGAAAAACAACTCATTCACCATGAAGCTGACTGCTCCATCCCCCATGCACGCAAGCTTTAGAAGGATTTTAAAACTCTGACCAAAGCTACAGTCATGCAAACTGAGTTCAGGAAAGCCAGAAGGCAATATTAATTCATGGGCATTTCTGCTTGAGGGAGGTGGACGCTTCAGGGCTTTTTGCATGTTCTGAAGTTTGTTTGGTTATTGTTTTGAGATTTTTTCTAAAGAAAAGCAGGTCAGTTAGCCTGACAGAGAAAGGCTGCCATCAACAGCTACACCAAAACTTGCTCTCAAAACATTAGGACAGGGCAAACTTGCTCAGAGTACTCACATGATTGCATAGGGGTCCTCTATTTTGGGCTGATCAAATAAATGACTACTGCATAGTTTGACACTGTCTACCACTTTACTTTTGAACAGCTGAACATCCTTTTCATACCTGCAAGACAGAAGTAAGTCGTGTTAAGTAATTGCAAGGAGCCACGAGTTTGCTCTACAAGCACAGACAGACTTGGCAAAGCCCCAACTTGAGTTCCTAACGCAACCAAGTCTGGAGGCAGAGACCACGAGTGGACAGAATTTTACAAACCTCTTGTTTTTTCAAGTCTATGCCAAAACCTCTTAAGAGGCCATGCCTATACACATGGGAGATACTCACAGCACTGCAGCCTCGGGGTTCAGAGGACTGGTTGTATCAATCTTGTAGAAGACTCTGCGAGCATACATTAACACCTGCCATATGTGATTATGATTTCGCCTAAAAAGAAAAAAGCACAATGAAGAATGGAACAAACTTTCCAAATTAGGTATCAATTTGTCAGCACTAACCTCCATTTTGCAAATGCTCTTTTCACATCCAGTTCACCAGATAAAGGGTCCACTAGTGGGTGAAAGACAGGCAGGTCAAAAACCAAGCGCTGCATTAGAAAAAAAAAATTCATTATGACAACTTCAACCCGAATGCCAACACTGGGTGACAGTCAGTCAAACGTTCCTTCCAAATACTAATTAGTTGTTACTGTATTAAAAGAAAGTAACTGCAAGTGATTTCTACCAGCTGTGAAACTGTAACCCAACACACCTGTGTAACACGCGGAGTCTTGTCTTCCCTCACACATTATCACCAAATCAGGCAACTAATCCAGTTAACTGCACAGGCACTAGTGCCAACACAGGTAATAATATCAGATAAGATCAGATTAAAAGAGTTTTTCTGGTTTAGCTATTTGTGACTGAAAGCTTTTTACATACTTGAGCTACAATCAATACATTTTTTTATCCTACTCACTTTTAAAACTGTGCAGTGACACCTTGGTGTCTTCAGCTCTGTACAGCTCATTTCCTCCAGTGTTCACACATTCTTCCAAAAGAAACCTTAAGTTTCAAGAGGAATGTTCTAAAGCCCTCTTCTAGCAAAAGAATGTTGGCTGGCTGAGAGACACTAAAATCTAACTTTAAAAGGCACTGTTTCCTACTAGTGCTGCTCTTTTAAAGATGACAGCTTTACATAAAACTTGATGCCAAGCGGGTGGCTACCCAACACAGCAGTTGTGTGCACCTGCCCTCAAATCTTCCTCTTAAAGAAGTTTGGCCAAGAGGGTGAGCTGGTCTGCTCTGAAGAGTCAGACTGCCACAAAAGATATTTTATTTTTAAATTGGTCTAATAACTTGGAAACTTTTCACTAAAGAGAAAAAGAGAAAGCAGAGATGGAAGATAGGCAGTATGGTGTTATCTCCTTCTCCCTTTGCTTCACCACACTCTCCTCAAATTTTTAGTTCTTTGTTTCAATGTAATTTAGAAGAGATAATCGAGAAACCCTGCAGTATTACAGCAAACACAGCACAGGTGTCTGGATTTTACATTCCATTATATCACTACTCAGAATTCTGATACCTCTTCAAGTCTTTCAATGTTAACTTCCTGCTGAGGAAGTAGCAAATCAAGAGTGGAGGGAAAGAACTGTTTGATTACTTAAAACTCTAATGCATGTGACCTCAGGAAGTTCACTCCACACCAGTCTCAGTAATCAGAGTAATGTAACCCCTCCACAGCAGTTTGCAAATGTGTACAAGACACGGCACATGAGCCCAGCCAAGTGAACAAAATGAGTTCAAGGAAAAGAGAAGCTAATTGGTGTATCAGCTTTAACAAAAAGCCATACTTATACCACAAGGAAAGAAGAAAAAGCCAAGACAGAAGCACTTACCGGGCAGTCTCCATCCGGGTAATTATCAGGAATATAGACAGTGAACTTAAACACACCATCCTGGTAGAGCCCATTTCTTATGAATATTACACCAAACCACACTGCAAGTGAGAAAGTTTGCCTGAGTGAAAGCATTTCAAAATGTATATATAAAAAAAAATTTCAAAGTTAAGTTTTAACTTACTTAATGCTGATCGGTAAGAGGGCTGCACGTAGACACCTGGCAACTTCTGCTTCACAACCAAGGTACTGCAATCAGAGTCAGCATTCAGAGAGCTCCACAACTACACTGACACAGCAAACCCAGAATGTACCACCCACAGCCCAACAGGGCCTTCTTCCACAAATTTACTCTCAATTCCCAAGGCTGCTCACTGAAGGAGGAGACAAATATAGTGAAATCACACTCTTTCCCTCCTGCTTTTCGCAGCACTCCACTTAAAGACTTACTAACAGAAAGCACTATTCCTCTTGATAAAACTAAATAGAGAAGCAGAAATAAACTCTTCCCTCAGTAGATGCATCTAATGTAAGTCAGTACAGAAATTTACAGTTTTCTACTGAATCCCCAAAGTAAGGGAAAAAAAAAATCCAGTTAAGTAATTTTGAACACAGATTCACTCTCAATTGTAGTTGCTGCTGAAATGTGACCAAACTTCAACCTCAATTTTAAACAAGTAGCTTTTCAGTTTTAGATGAGACTGTGCTGCAGACCAAGCTGAAATTATACTGGCAACAGCCAAAACAAACCAAAAACCAAATTATTAACTTCACAGGTTTTCCAGTTACTTTGTATATGGGTCCATTAAGCTGAACTCTACATGCTCGCACAAATAAACAACAATCTTAAAGCAAAACATTAACACAGTTCTCTGCTTACAGTTTCCCTAGTATTTGTTATTAGTTCCCTAATAATGAATTTATATTATAGAACCAATATATTTACTCAGAAGAAAAACATCTTTCTTGAATTAAAAAGTCAGGGTCAATTCCCTGAGAAAGAGATAAATGTTTTGAGAGTTCTCAATTTAACAGTTAAATACAAGAACTGAGACTCAGTGTTGCATAAGGACTCCAGGGATTTCATTCCAAAAGGCACTACATACTTGGGAATCCAGTACATCTATCACAGAGGAAGTCCCTTCAGCTTTGTAGCACTAACCAGTTATACAACTAGAAAGTTTTGAGGACAGATTTTTATGCTCCCACAGCAGCCAACAAATCATATTTGGTCATCAAATTATATTGGGTCAAATGCAACTCCTCTCTCACAAGTTTCACGTTAAATATCACAGAAATGAATACAGTCTTCCCAACATCCACTTGATCAACTGTATCAGGTGGTGTTCAAGTGTTTCATGTGACAACTGAAGGAAGCTCCCACATCCTAACTCCATTAGACAGCACCATATATTCATGAGCATCTTCCCACTCGACATCTGCTTGCTTCTATTTTAATACTTGTTTCAAATATTTGGTATTTCTGACCAAAAAGCCACTAGGATAACTGGTCAGGATACCTATACTCACAGTGTGTCTACTTCAAGACTGAGAAATTTAATAATTCAGAGAATGACATCTAAAAATGCCCCTTAAAATCTCATCTCACTTTCTTTTCCCTTTCTGTCTCAAGAGGCTGAGATTGCTGTTCCAGAGAAAGAACTTTGCAGACAATGTTTTACTGCCTTCAAGGATTATGGCAGAGACACCATGCAAGAACTAGGCCCCTGCAGTGTTTTTTCCCCACTGAAGCATAAGCCCAGTGACCTAAAAAAGATGAAAAAAGTGAACACCTACAATTCTGCAAGAAGTGAATACTCCAAATAAAAAGGCCCATAAGAAGCATGTGTTCCATTTGTGGACTGGGAGGAGGTGGCAGGTGAAGCAGGCTTGGTTATTGGCACAGCATTCTTTGGGATAGAAGGCAACTGTTTCTTTGCAGAGGCTCGCAGGGGACTTGTTCGCAGCTCGCCAGTCAAAGTTTTCTCTTCAGTGTCAGATCTCTGTCCAGTGAAAGGAGAACCATGAGACCACAGGTCATATTTCAGAAACATTTAACATATGAACATATTTTAACAGAGGTTTAAACCCAAATTATGCCAATTACAAGTTAGGGCAATGAAACATATCTTGGGTTTTGGTGTTCTGTTGCTTGGGGGAGGGCATGGGAGGGGTCCCTTGCCTTTTTGTTTTTAAAAAGACTTTTGTTCAATTAAACACAACCTACAAGTACAAAAGTATTCAATGCTGGATAGGAAATCTGCAGATTAGGACAAATGCTTAAGGAGGCTTACATTTATTTAGAACCTGAAACCAGACAGTATACAACATCAGCTTACAAGTCAATCTATTTCTAGCACACAGTACATCAAGATAAATCATTTCTACTGACAAGCATCCTTACACTGTAGACTTCAAAGACACTTTAAAAGTAGCGTAGTAAAACTGAGATAAAAAAAAAGTTTCATGTATTTCACTTTCTGCTTGTGCTTAAGACATTCACATTCTACTTGGAACTGATCCTATAGCTCACTCCCACAATGAAAGAATCACCACTTGGCAGTGGTATCAAGTTTAAATAGTTTTACCACAGAAACCTTTTTATGCCTTTGCTATCTTTTCTTAGAAGACAAAAAAAAGCCACTGCCAGCAAATGCTGTACTACACACAGACCCCAAAATCACTCTGTAGATTGCCAAGACAAACTTGCAGGCTACAAACTTGTGCTTAGGCAATGTGTGGCGACTAAAGGCAGGAGTTAAGCTACAGTGTTTTGAAATGCCCAAGTCCTGGACTAGTAACAATACCTCATGATCAAAGTTACATAATTTGCCCTAGTACTGAACACCTGAGAAGTGATTAACCCTAGAACTCCCACGCTTTTATTACTGCTACAACCTCTAGTAGCAACAGCACTATGGAGGCATAGCTCTGTCAAAGCTCATTGCACCTGGCTAAGCTCTATGTAAGTCACTAAAACGTCCTAAGAAAAAGGTGTTTCAACCACTTGAACACATTTGTTTCACATTTCCTATTTAAAGATGCTTCAGATAAGAAAAGCCAACAAATTCTGGAGTAGACTCTATGCACAGGCACATTCCAGTTAACACAGCTCAAAGCCAGTTTACACTTTTACTGAAGGTGATCACAACCCTCGGGATACACAGTAAAACACTATTTGCAGATCACCTGATGTTTTTTTCCAGCACTGCCACCACCCCTCCCAAGCATGACAACACTTTCTGGCATCCACTCATTAAATACCTTGCGCACAGAACCTGTAGACATGCTCCAGAAAGGGTTCATAACGTGTATTCCAAATAAAGGGCTGCAATTTTTCTGTGTCTTCAGAGTGTCCTTAGGCCCTTCGGATTTATTCCCTAAAAGTACACGGAATGAACACGTGTTTTAACAGATAAACAGGACTCAATACATAAATAGGATTCAGATATAATTCTGCAGTCAGCATTATATTTCTGTAACTTCAGAAGATAGCTTCACATAGGCAAGACCAACAACAGTTAAAAACTATGATATGCTCCAGAAGAATAACACATGTCTATTTTTCCACATGAAACTCTGCCTTCTTTCTGCTAGAAAAAGACTAGTTTCTGCATTCCATGTCTATTTTGTCAATGAGAAGAAAAAAAGGATCATCTCTTGGCTCAACACAGTTAAGGAAGAACCTCTACCCATACAAATATTAAAGTTATCACCTCTCCATTTCAGTACAGCACCAGACAGAACTAGGACCCTGCTAAGTGCTGTCCTTCGCAGACACTGTTGACTCCGCACATTTCTGAAGTGTCCCAGTTTGAGAAATTCTCTGTCATTCCCGGTGACAGAGATGATCCTTTCACTGAGTTTGCATCATGTGTGTGTCATTTTGTTTTCATCCGTATTGGAACACCACCAGGAACAGACAAAGCCATAGAACACAGAAGATTCTCTGTACCTTATTTAATGGTTTCATTATGAGCACTAAGGCTTAGTGCTCTTTAGATCAGCAGTTCAATAACAAGGACTTCAGCAGTATTTGGAGTTTCAGTGTCATCTACTGTGTATGTCCTTGCTTTCCTCTCCCTTTTTTTTTTTTTTAAGGTCTCACTATTGCTTGTTGAAGAACTCTGATCTACAGCACCTCTTGTCTGGCACAGCTTATTGCCTCCACTCCTTTTTCCTCTCCAGTTCTCCTACTTTCCTTCCTCATCTCACCCTCCCATTTTTGGCTCCATCACCTAAGGTTTTGAGGAACTTTACTCAGTTTCTTTAATAGAAAGTTGCATAACATTGATCAAGAAAATTAATGGGATGTGAAAGAGACAGAGCCAGTGGCACAGGTTTCTACTGTGGTCAACACTACATTTTTACTGCAGTAAGGATGGCAGCATCTGTTCACCATTGGTTTGATTAGTTTATAGAGAAAATGGAAAAATGATGACCAAAATCTTCTTAAAATTAAAATAAATGCCAATCTTGTTAAAAGAAAAAAAAAAAAAAACCAGACAATCTATCCTAAGAAAGTCTAGGAATGCTAAATATTTAACAGAAACATTAATATCAAATCATAGTCTTCTAGGCTATGTAGCAGCCATGCATTCAAAAAAATGCAAGAAGCTTTCAGAAAACTGATGAAAAATAATTAATTTCCCCACCCAGAATCATCTCAAACATTCCTACATACAACAGGTTCCTCCAGGTATTCTTCCTCTTCAGCAGCCAGTCTGACATCATTCTGAGCCACTGAAGAGAGAAAGTCAAAGCACAGCTACTGCCCAGTGAGAGCAGGGAGAAGATGTTTTCACTTTTCCCCATCTCTTGTCTGGAAAGCAGAGTCATGCCAGAGGGCTGTGCCACAGGCCTTTTCCATCAAACCAGCCAGACTAAGTAAGACAGGAAGACTGGGCCAGGAAGGTACTAGACATTTCCTCGGGAAACTCCGGTGTAACCAGAGGGTGGAGGAACTGACGCACAAAGAGCACCTGAGTGCTCGGGCTCTGACAAGAGGAAAAAGTGCTGGAAGTTGAGGTACAGGTTGGAAGACAATTAGCTGGAATCTAGAGTGATTATGGGATTGGGGCAGGATTATTTTGTTTGTTTTGGGCTGGTGTTTTTTACGACTAGGTAATACAAGCTGCATTATCCCGGAACCAGAGACAGGAGAACAGGAGTCATACTACAAAGTATGACATATGTAGGTAAAAACCAGCCCAACCTATTCCCAGGGAAACAGGGAACTTTTCTAGAAGCCTGGTAACTGATGTTAGATGCAGTTCAGTCAGCAGATCCACCTTTCAGAAAGCAGCTATGTATCTCAGTACACTTCCAGCTCTGCTGAAAGGTCTTTCATTACATGTTATTAAGAGCAAATAAAACATTATTTTAGCTCTAGTTAAGCTAAAGAATAACTTCCAGGGGCTCTCTTGCACAGACATTTTATCCAGTTGCTTGCCAGTTATAAATCATACATAGTATTGTCCTAAATTTATTGTTCAACTGCCTCCAGTCTCATACACCTGTTAAAATACTATTTAAAGTGGAGAACTCAGAATCTCAGAGCACCAGCCTCCCAGAGGAGGGTCATTTAAGAAGCCTTTCAAGATGTTTTAAGAGTTTATTTCTAATCACATTCACTCCTATGCAATGTGGAAGTGGAGAATTGTAGCTCTAAAGGAAACTTACCCACAGCTACTTATGCTCTCTAGTACCTTCACCTTGCAATTTACTACCCATCACTAATCACAAAAATGATTCAAACCAGTATTAAAAACAACCAAGTAACAGCAAATTTACATTAGACTGCCTATCCTACTTCTCACTATGCTGCAGCAGACAAAGGAGAGCTAAGTCCTGGTATCATTAAGTGGAATTTCTAGGCAGTTTAGGCATTCACTCTTACACAGGGCTCAGTGTCTACCCCAAGGCACCCACCATTGCAGCATCTTGCAGTGCTGTAACTACTAAAACTATCAGCTTCCCAAACTAACCCAATACACTCTCCTCATTTTATGGAAAGAGGATAAAAACATTCAAAGCCATCTCCCTCTCTCTCCTTTCCCACTGTAAACATTCACAGTACCTCATCCAGAAGAGGCTCAATAGTGTGCCATTCAGTAGTACATTCTACTAATGGCTTTAAGAATAGCAATGAACAGCAACCCTCCTAAGCTGTCCTCCTCCCACGGGCTTTTTACAGCTACTTTCTTCTTTAGTGCTTTCCTTCTAGTAAAACAGCAACTAAAGAAAGACAAAACACAAAATTGTGAAGAAACATTACTTCAAATACTGCTTCTTGGAAACATCTTTTAACTTATCCACAGCACCAGACTGGGACCAAAAGTCACCTGCTGCCAGGCATAACTTCATGTCCACATTCTCCAGGTACACAATATATGCCAGCAGTCAGAGCAAGTGTAAAGTCATCTGATACTTCATCAGCACTCTAAAAGGCTTCAAAAAACCAAAGTTAGCACTAGCAAAACCATAATATTTAAGTAATTTGCCTTTGCACCTTTTCCTCCTCTACATTAGGTAGTATCATCAAAAAATGTCTCATTTTACCCACTGCTGCAGTATGTGTCATATTTTTCTCCTCTCACCAACAGAGTTATTTGATCAAACACAACACCAAAGCAATGTGAAAAAAACTTTATCTGCCTGGAACACAGAACTCTTCTACAGATTTTCTGGAAACGTCAACAAATCAAAGGAAACCAGTCCCACACCTGAGAACAAACTGAGCTACTTCAGCAGAGAACAGCGCATGTTGAACACACAGTATTATGTGCTTGCCCAGCAATTGCAGCTGTCAGTTTACACTGGAACTTATTTCTCCTCAGCACAGCCACTCCTGATCTCCTTTGGACCCAGGGCCCTCGCTCACCCACACCTTCATCTGCCGGACAACGCGGGAGCCGCTGGTGGCGGTGAACAGGAACACTGACCAGTCAAGCCTGTTCGCCAACTCTTCTTCCACAGGCGAGTTACACGCTCCATACCAACACCTGCTGCTACGAGTTCACTCCTCTAGGAAACTGCAATCTACAAGACCTGCTCTTATATAAAGCAGCCTAAGGGACATGGGGCGATGGCCGGCCGAGTCCCACAGCACAGGGCGTTCCAGAGGGACCTGTCAGCCGAGGGGTCACGGGAAGTTAAGAGCAGTCCTGCGAAGCCCGATCGGTCCCCGCGGTGTTTCCCGCCGAGGCCGCGGCCGAGCCGGACACCGCAGCGCGACGCCGTTCCCAGGGCGGGGAGCAACGGACGGAGGGTCGGAAGCCGCCGGGCCGGGCCCCGCTGGCAGCCGCCCCGCGCCCGGCGCTGCCCGAGCCCGCGGTGCCTCTCGCACCCCGCGCGGGGCAGTCCCAACGGGCCGCGCCCGCCCAGCCCCTCCCGGCGACAGGTGACGGCCCCACGGGCGCAGACACCCCGCGGTCCCTCAGGGACAGAACGGCCCCGCCAGCCGCCCGTGCCGCTGGGACGGGACCCCCGCGCCCACCGCCTTCGTTCCGCCCGGGAGGGCCAGCCCGGGCAGGGCTGGACGCTGCAGCCCCTCTCGCTCACCCACCGAGGCTCCGCCGCTCCCCCGTGCGGCCCAGGCCCTGCCGCCGCCGCTCCCGCTACCCCCGGCACAGCCCCATTTACCGCCCGCCCCTCGGGCCGCACATCCGGGCCGCCCCCCGCGGCCAATCGGCGCCCGCCGCCGCCGGTACCACCCC